>MNCI01001248.1:451198-473703 GCA_015680685.1 Gnetum montanum
AGTTAAGTTATGTGTCCAACAATGATGAAAATTTAAGGACTTTGTATGACAAGGAAGCTCCTCCTTTCCTTTTGACAATGAAATTAAAGGATAAATTCTTACACAATTGTTTGGTTGATTTTGGAGCTACGTCTACTATAATGCCATTGTCTATATGTAAGAAACTTGGTTTGATTCCCAAAAAATCAAATAGAAAGATTGTTCAAGTGGATAAAAGTAGAGTGAAGATTGTAGGTCAATTACCAAGTGTTCTATTGGAAATTGCTTCTGAACCTCGCATAAGAAGTAGAGTAACTATTCAAGTGGCAGATATACCGAATTCACAGTCTCTTATTGAGTAGAAGTTGGAGTAAGAATTTCTCGGGTTACATATCAATAGATTATTCTCACATGTGGTTACCTTGGAAAGGAGACCCGAATCAAGTATACATCTATAGTGAACCTTTCATGATTGATAACATTACTTCAAATGGAAAAAGTAAGATGGTTGAAAAAGGTGGTGTTGAAAACAAAATTTGTACACTCTAAGAAAATGAAAATTCATTTGAGAAAGAAGATGAGAGGATTGCTAAAGACAAATCTCAAGAGGATCAAGTTGAAAGCTCCAGTGAGCCAAAAAGTAATAGAAATATTACTTGTGAGAGGGTTAGAGATATGAGGATTCCTACCAACATAATCCTCCCCATTCTCTTCCTATCTCAAGAATAGTCCATGAACAAAGGACTTAATAATGTACAGTTTGTTTGTTTTGTTAGGAATGAGGTTTTTATACCATCAAACCTTATGTTTGATGGGAATTTTCCTACAAAAAGATTTATCATTTCAGCTGTAAAAATTTAATGGAAGTTTCAGTACATTTCAGTGTTAAAATGAGGCTTGCATAAATTTCTTTATGCTTTTAAAGGGGGTAGATATGTTGGCACATTTTGGCCATTTCATGAAACAACAAGAGTAGATACTAGAAAAAGAAAACTTGTAAAAGAATGTATGGTTGAAAATATGAAAATAAACATGTGGATTTAAGGTTATGGGTTGCTTAAACTCTAGTAGTTCTTGATTGAAGAACAAGACACATTCTTAACTACCTAAGATGGAACAAAGAAAAGAATGCTTTCAAGGTGCTACAACAAGATGTTTCAATAAAAAATGATGCTCCTAGTGGCATGGCTGAGTTCAAGAAATCATTGATGTTGAGTTTTCTTTTCAAATTGTATCTTCGGATGTCTAAAACGGTTTATGAGAATCAGCACGATGGAACATGAGTCGGTCTTCCAGTTGCTCATTTCTCAACAAAGTTTCAAGTTTAGGACTCACTGGTAGAAAAATTGGCTGTGGAAAAGTTGGTTGTGGAGCATGCACTGTTCTTATGTCTCATTATGATCCAGAGAAATAGAAATCAATTCATTGAGTTTGGCTCTATTATACTCTGTAGAGGGAATGCATGTAATTACTATGGAGGGTGTAGGAAATAAACAAAATCTTCATCCTATCCAGGAACTGTTGGCTAAATCTCATGAATCTCAATGTGGATTCTGCACACTAGGAAGTAAAAAAATATATATAAACGGTGAGACAGAAACCACTAAAATAGAAACAATCGGCAGAACCATATGCGTGTTTGGCCATGCGAATTTCAAAGATCTCCCAACAGGTGAAATCTAGAAAATTACAACAACAGAAATTAGATGAAAATTAATGCAATAATCTATAACAAAAAAAACTGGGCGGATCTGCAAACAAAAAATTTCTGTGAACAGTTCCACACAAAACCAAACCCAAAACGGGCATAGAAAGGAAACGGCGAAATCGTAGTTCACTCAGTTTTGGTGAGTAGCGCTGCCATGGGAACATTGGAAAACTTCTTGAGAGCCATGGTGATGCTTTCACCATGGGATGGATGTGAGGTGCTAGGGCATGCACACCTCTGGAAGGTCTGCAATTTTTAGCGGCATTTTGCAGGCCACGATAGATGGCAGCGGTAGGAGTAGCAGTGGCAGTGAAAAGGAGGACTGTGCGTGGGCAAGATCAGCAGCAGCAGGACGACGGTGGCACCGGCATGACGTTATGGACGTACGCTGATAGAAATGCGCGGCCGCGGCGTTCACAAAAATGGCCATGGTGTTGGTGAGGCCATGAGGGTTTTTTGCAGGTTTCTGCAGCAAGGGTTTAGGGTTACAGAAATTCACAAATTTGCTAACTTAACAGAGCGTCACCACTGAATAATACATCAATGGCACTATTCTTGGCACTTCTGGAGTGTAACGATCTTGCCTCGCGCATAACCTCCTTTTGTACCCCCACAGAGCTTCTATGCGAAGGCTGCGTTTACGCTGTTGCTAACCCAGACCGCGATTTTGCAAAAGACCATGGCAAGGAATTCAGCTCATACAAGAGCAAGGATTTCCAAAACTACTCCCTCGACGACAACGTCAACAGCAACTAGTTCAGCAGCTACGACACACAGCCATGGCGGCAGCAGAGCAATGAACCGATGGCAACGGAAATCGTGTATGGGCTGGAAAAGAACAGAAGAAGCTACGGTTCCTGTAGCAGGATGACAATGGTAGTATTATTCTAATGGAGGATGACGTTGTGGCTCAAGATGGTGCTGGAAATTTTGCAAGCATTACTGATGCTATCAAGGTGGCCCTAATAACAGCGCAGATGTGCATATCATCTATGAGAAAGCAGGAGTTTACCAGGAGTATGTTTTGGTGCCCAATTCTAAGAAGAATAAAGATGTAACGCCATTCGGTACATGGCCAGAGAGGCTGCAGATCAAGAAGTGTTTAATATTTTTAATGGTTTTTTGACCAAGTATAAAGATCACAAGTGGTCCCTGGAATGTAGATTAATTTCATCAAGTTAGGGACCAATAGATATATATTTATTATGATTACTATCTCTATTACTATGATCTAAAGAAAATATTTTATGATTTAAAAAGCAAAAGACAATTATGGGATATTTGTGTAACATCCTATAAAAGGAGACAACTATTATCCCTTTTATTTCTATATGATAGATAAAACTATAATATTTATAACTAAATTGTAGCCTTTTTTTTCTCAATGGTGGTTGCAACCACTCAAAATTGTTGTAACTTACCTAACTTGTTGGGCAAGTAACCTCTTAACTTGTTGGGCAAGTAATCTTCTAATTGGTTGGCCAAGTTACTTGGGAGAGAAGTTAGGAGAGATATTTTGAATATCTAACTTCCCTACCTACCTTTGAACCCTATAAAAAGGCTTCAGGGGTCAAGGGGGAAGGATCATCACTTGAAATCATTATCACTTGAGATATCATCATCACAAGAGGTCTCATACCTCACATTTTGAAGGCTACTAGTTAGCACTTGGGCTCTCACTCGGAGACATACTTGAGGTCTTGAGAAGAGCTTTGTAAAGAAATTGTGAACGATTGCTTGCAAGATGGCTTGCTAAAGTAAAGATTTTAGCCTCTTTGTCATGGTCCTATGAGTTATGCATTTCATTTTTTGTTCTATTTAAATTGTTTAGCTAGTGGTTTAGATAGTATTATCCTTGGCAAGTAATTTTGGGATTTTTAGATTGCTCTTATTGTTCTTGTTGCCCAATAGAAATTTCTATTAAAATTTTGTCATAGAAGCGCTTGTGTTTAAAAGCCTTAAGAGCATTTTAGTAGTAAATTTCATTATTGTGCAACGTAGGGAAACTGCTATTGGGATTGTTGTAAGAGAGCCTCTGTTTGTAGTCATGCTGTTGAACAATTCAGTAGTCGAGAGGGTTCAGAAAATCTTTGGTATTTTGATGGGACCAGAATAGCTTCTTTTTATCTTTAAAGTGAATTCCCGTGGTTTTTCAATTAGAAATTGTCAAGTCTTTTAAAGGTTCTATTTGAATGCAATCGTTGACATCTGTTATCTAGCCAAAATAGAGTCTCATACGTGGTAGTTTACGCAATAATTTTTGGGTAGCATAGTAGGATTGTCTTAAAGAAATTGTTTGTTTGATCCTTGGAAGTTTGAACAATTCGTAGATATTGAATTTGGGATAGCTTTATTGCGAAGTGTTTACTCGTGTCATTTTACCTTGTTTAAATATTTGAGGTCTACACAAATCTGCTTTCTTTTCTTTTCTGCTTATTTCCATCGAATCTTGCTCTATTTCTAGTTTTCTTGTGGAACTATCTCTTTCTCTGGGGAAAATTAGGAGTAGATTACGGAGTTGTGCTCAAATGTTTTTGCAAAATTTTATTTGTTACAAGTAGGTATTATAAGGACCGCATAGACTAGGCAGTTGAACAAAATAAGAAATTTTCAATAACTCACAGTACTTGGCAAAGTTGGCTGAATCTCTTTAAAGTAAGTCATTTGCAGTTTACACGCAACGTAATCATTACATTTCTCACAACCACACGCCACAACAACACATACACATACTCACATTAACTACTGAGTTTATTTGGAGGTATCTGGGCCTTGGTGTTGCCAGAGACCAACAGGCACCTAAATCCTATTTGAGGACACTTGTTGACGGTCGCGTCCCAAATGGTCGCCCAGGCCTTCTACAGTAACCTGGGCATTAAACAATCATTTTCTTCCCCCTACTACCTACAAGAGAATGAATAGGCGGAGGCTACAAATAAGTCCATCATCAACTTACTAAAGCAGATGCTTAGCAACAACAAGAGGCAGTGGCATGAGCAGATACTCTACATCCTCTGGGCCTATCGAACGACTTGCACAACTGCTATAAGTAAGACCCCTTATAGTCTCGTTTATGGATCTGAAGTTGTGTTGCCTCTTGAGTTACAGGTACCCTCACTTAGGATGATCCTATCCAATGTCATGAGTGAAGCCCAGAATAATGAGTCACGAGCCATCGACCTCGACTCAATGGAGGAGGAATGCGTGGAGACACAAAGATGGATCGAGTGCTATCAAGACAAACAACAGAAAAAGCACCATGCAGAATAGCATCAATGACTAGTACAAAATGGAGATCTCATCCTCAAGGTCGTCTGTGAGCACGTGAGCAAATTCTCAGCCAACTTGGAAGGGCCTTATGTGGTCATTGAAGCCTTCGGGAATGGAGATTTCAAATTGGCGGACATGGATGGCAACGAATTCGCCAACCTGGTGAACCACATGCACCTCAAGCCATACCATGTCTAGGATGCAATGGCAGCATTGAACACCATCCGCTACGATGATAAACTAGCAGTCGCGCTAGTCAGTGTCTGCAATGACGATAAACTAGTAGCACCCAACAACATCCGCTATGACAATAAACTGGCAGCGACAGTGTGCTATGATGTAAAACTAGCACTGTTAGTCCACTATAACTATAAACTGGCATCACGCGTCTACCATGATGAAAAACTAGCATGTACGGTCTACTGGGGCCTCAAACCAGCACAACGGTCCACTGCGACCCTAAACTAGTATCCAGTCTACCAAGACCTTAAATTGGGATCGTGTTGCATCCTCATCATGCATCATCACTTAATATACGACGAACGAAAGGGCATGATACCGGCATGTGGGTGGGACATCGCTGCCTCGAGATGAAGTTCTCGACCTTAAGAAAGATGTGGTTTGGGGCGTGCACATCGCCATCTTTGGTGTCATGCTAACCCTCCAAAGACGTCATACGATGTCACACGGGCCCTCCAAACCTACTGTCGCCATGGCCCACCATCCTGACAGTAGCTCCTGGGCCCTTTCTTATTTTTGAGGTGCTGATAGTATTGTGGCCTAGCCACAATATTGTTGCACTTCTGTTCCCCACCAGGGTTGCAGCCCGTGCAATGATCGGCTATGTGGTAGCTGATCCCATAGCTGAACTCAGCACATGTGTCTTTGGCAGGGACCCCGGTGCATCCACGTCCCCGATGCCCTAGGGAATAGCTTCCTCCACCAGCGGCACTGCCAAGACTGCTACTGGCCTCCCTGCTTTGGGAATTTCACACCAACAAGGATGCCCAAGGGCAACAACAATGCCAGCAGCCCACAGAACATCGTTCTCGTAGGAACATCCCCCTACAGCAGTAAAGGCTATAGCATCGCAAAGTGGGTGCCTCGATTAGCATGGCTATTTGAGAGTGAAAATTCCAGCATGTGCGTAACATAGCTCGCCATGAGAAAGGCTTTGATAGGCAGGTCAAGACTTTCAATGGATGTAATATAGCTCAGCCTACGGAGGGGACACCTGCCTACAGGAGGTTGAAGAATAGTGCCAGTTAGAGATGAAAATGTAAACAAGCCCCTCAGATCATTCTGACAAGGGACTTGGCTAAACATCATCTCTGCTCTCTGCCTTAACCTCCACAGCACCAACACAGCACCCTTGAGCATAGCCATGCAACATCCCAGTACTCATTGAACGATGACCCCAACGTTTCGCTTGCTGCGGTGTTTCATATTCTTTGCCAATGTCCATTGGGCTTGTTCTCTAGACGTTGATAAAGAGGGGTCAATGAAACACCCTAAAAGAAAATGCGGGGTCACCCTGGCTTCACCAGGGTCTTGCATTCTGCACAAGCACCATGGTAGTCCATTGGGAAAGAACGTTTTGAGTCCAGAATGGCCAGTTCGTTAAATTTTCTACTTTAGGCATGGGCTAGTTTTGTACCAACTTACCTGCCCACTAAAGTAGTCTAAATAGTCGGCATCCTACTTAGAAATGATGTCCAGAATCAATGAAAGATGTCTAGGCACATAGGAGAAGCAGTTCAACAAGTTTTCTAGGTCACAAAACATGCTATGCTACGATGTGTAGCGTAGCAAGCCTCAAGAAACAATGGCAGAATAGGATGTTACGCTATGCACTATCACATGGCATAACATAGCAACAACTCCACTGTCTGCTCCCCTCGTCCAACTTCAAATTTTGCAGTGACCTCTCTTTTGTAAGGAAGCAGCAGACCATGTCTGCTGCTACGCTACACTGAGCTACATGGCACAACAAGGTGTAGCAATCCTATGAAAAGGGGCATAATGCAGTTTGAAAGGAAAAATTAGCAAAGTGTGCAAAACTTGCATCTTAGGAGAATGGTTTGCAGATCAGCGAAGCTGCTTCCATCAACTTCGGTCGCTACGCTACGTAGCATAGCATCGCGTAACAAATACGTGACATATAACAAGATGCGTGGCAAGAGGCTACATCACACCAAGCAAGTCATGTCACAAAATACAGTGCAGCATGAAGGTGGTTGTGCAACATCAATGCACTCCACCTCAATCAAGCCATTGGCACATAGGGGTTGGCGGTGCAGTCACAACATAGTAGGATCGTAGTTATTGCTTACATCGCAACAGTATGGCAAGCCCAATGGTTACAAATGGCTCATGTAGTGCCAGTGAAGAGGTGGAGGTCTACAACACGTAATATTAAAATGATCACCTTTGCCCACCTTCCATCCTATAAATAGCCCATAAAACAACACAAAAAGGTTGATCCGAAAACAAAAAAAAAGAAAAAAAGAAAAAGAAAAGCATTTGCGATCTGACAAGAAGGAAAAGGAAAAGGAGAGGTGACCAATATGTGATAGGAACCTCTCTTGACTGGCATACAGCCCGTAGCATCGTCCTACCACCTTGGTAGGATCTCGCCTGCATTGTATATATGCAAAGTATATCCTCAACAACATAGCCATTTTTCTTGTTTCCCGGCACACTTTGGTCATTTTCGGAACCTTCTGCACTCCTTCACGTCGTACAGTTGATTGTGCCACTCCCTGACCAGACAGATTTGTAGCTCTAAAGCGGTGCATGTTCTTAACTGTACCTTCTATTATTTCTTATTTACTGTCCAGATTCCTTGTATTATTTTTTGTTTTGATTACCTTCAAGCATCGCCTCATATCATTGTTGCACTTACATTTATTCATTATTTCGTATCGTCATTGCATTCTTTTTTTAGTCCCTTTCTTTTCGTGTTGCAAGCATCAGCCCGTAACTCATACATTTTATATTGCAAAAGGCTATATTAACGTCGATGTAAGTCCCTATCTGATCGACCAGACCGTTCAGGGCACCCCATGTTCGCATACATCTAGCACCGTCCTCCTGTGGGCACAGGGTTGGAACTATTTTGTCTACCGACCTTGGCATTATTCCAGCCGCCAACGTTTTTGTCACTACAGAAACGCTTGGTGAGGGTGATTGTAAAATGGCTTACACTCTCTTATGCATTTTCCTTTTGCTATTTTTCCACTTAAATTTGTGAACAACCTAGCTGTAGGATAGGATTTCCTTTCCTAGGATGAGTTGTGTTACATCCGTATGGGGCTTTAACCTACCTACAGATGCTTTCCATGTAGCGAGCTATATTACGCACGTCATGGGTTTTGTGATTGAGCAAATAGGATTGCTTCAAAGACATTGGAAAAGCTTATGAAAGAGAGGAGAGCATGGATCATGGCTATGCAGAGTGAGATGAGAAAAATGAAGTGCAGGAACAAGATGTGCACTCCAATGTAGCTAACCTAGTTGAGATGATCCCTTAGAATGATGTAGCATTTGCTGTTGTGGTGAGATGCATGTTTGGCCATACCCTGCAAACGTGACAGAGAGTGAACTAAAAGAAACAACCATGATTCAAAACAAAGGCAGAGGTCTTAGTTGCTGCTGACACTGTTAAAGCTCTTGGATATCTTTGTTAGTGCATGGTGTCAAAAGTAGGAAGGTCAGTAGCAGCTTTGGCAGCATTACCATGGAGGAGCTGGTATCGAAGGAGCAGGGAGTTTTTGTGAGTGCAGATGCTCAAGAATCCCTAATGAAGGCATGGATTCTCAGTTCAGCTATGGGATCAGCTACCACATAGCTAAACGTTGTGTGAGCCCAGGTGTCGACAGGGAGCTAGAGGGTAACAATATTGTGGCTAGACCACAATACTACCAGAATTCTAGCAGCAGGTACTGACCAAGGAGCTACCTTCAGGGTAATGGGTCATGGCAACAGTAGGTCTAGGGGGTCAGTGAGATGTCATATGACATCTTTAGGGGATCAGCAAAATGCCAAGAAAGGTAGTGTTGCATATGTTCCAAAGTGTGTTCTCATTATGTTGCCAATTGCATTCTGGAACTGCAACTTCCTCCCCCATGTTAACACCTTGTGTGCTCACTTGATGAGCACATTCTCACTTGTTGTGTGCATGCTCTCTTGAAGTGCGCATGCTTGCTTGATGTGTGCATGCTTGCCTAACATGTGCTTGGTGTAGATGCATGTTGGGGATGTGTCGTGAACCTAGTTTAAGGTCTTGGTAGACCATGTGCTGGTTTAAGGTCCTAGTTGACTGTTGTGCTAGTTTAAGGTCCTAGTAGACCATATGTGCTAGCTTAACATCATAGTAGACAAGCTGTTCCAGTTTAACATCGTAGTCGATGATTGCCAACTTTGCCATTTTTACGTTTTGTGATTGGGTAGATCCTATGCCCAAGTATATACATTACAAGCATTCACATGTAACCTGGTCAAACTCCATGGATTAACTAGCATGTGTATCTAGATAGTTAGGGGATATATCATTAGTTGCTATATTTTCAAGCATACTTGTGTGGCTAGCTTTTACAATTAAGTATAACTAAGGCATATGATACTAATGTTGTGGGAGCCATAGCTAAATTGTAATTAAAATATTAAAAGATTAAAATTCTAAATTATCTAACCAAAGTACAAGGATTAAATCTAGTCTAGCCTACTCATTAAGCATCCATTTCCAACTTGTCATATCCATCTTGAACATACACTAGTATTGTTGGGTTACCAAGTGCTCACTACTAGGTGTACCAAGTGACACATTGCTAGGTGCACTATATAGCACACTGTTGGAGTTACCAAATGTTAATATGTTTAGGCTTGAAGTTATTTGTACTCACGAATGAGCTTTGCCAATTTAACATTGTGGCGAACATGCGATTGTGCTAGTTTAACATCATGACCCAAGGATGAGCTTATCGTATTCATGGTTCAAATGTAGTATGGCTTAAGGTATGAGTGATTCACTGGATTGACGAACTCATTGTCATCCATGTCCACCAACTTGAAGGCTCCATTTCCACAGGCTTTGGTGACCATGTATGGGACTTCCCAATTGGCTGAGAATTTTTTCACATGTTCACGGACAACCTTGAGGATTAGGTCTCCCTTCAGTATTGGCCATTAATGTGGGTTTGCATGATTTTTTTGTTGTTGATTGCTCTGGTAATGCTCTATGTGGCTCAACGTTTGTGCGTGCTCCTCCTCTATTGAGTCGATGTCGACAATTATTGACTCGTTCTTTTGGGCTTCTCTCAAGACATCAGATAGGATCATCCAAAGTGATGGTACCTACAACTCAAGAGACAAAATAGCTTCATATCCATAAATGATACTGTAAGGGGTCTTACTCGTCATGGTCCTACATGTTGTTCTATAGGCCCATAGAACATAGAGGGTTTTCTCATGCCACCACCTCTTGCTGTTGTCAAGCCTCTGCTTTAGCAAGTTGATGATGGACTTATTTGTAGCCTCCACTTGCCTGTTCACCTACGGGTAATATGGGAAGAAGAATGATTGCCTGATGCCTAGATTTCTACAGAAGGTTCAGGTTTTCATACTACTGAATTGTGGTCCGTTGTTAGTTACAATAGTCATTGGAAGCCCAAACCTTATCATGATGTTGTCTAGGATGAAGTGGAAAACCTACTGAGATGTCATCTTTCTCAGGGGGATAGCTTCCACCCACTTAGTAAAATACTTAGTGGTGGTGATAATGAAGCTATGCCTTGCATAGGACCTATGCATAATAGGTCCTATGAGGTCTAGTCCCCATCGTTGGAAAGGCCACATGATCTATGTTGGGTTCAGCTCCGTAGGTGAAACATGTATGAGATTTGAGTATCATTAGCATGTGTCACACGTCCTGACTTTTGATAGACAGTCATGCTCTATATGGAGCCAATAGTACCCTAGGTGTCTTATTTTCACAGCCATAGCCCTAGGTGCTATGTGTCCACCACATAGTCCCTCATGTACTTCATTAATCATCTTCCATGCTTGCTCCTCACCCACGCATGCTACCAATATCTTGTCATAGGAACATATGTAGAGGGTGTCATTTTCCATGAGCGTATATTGATGGGCACACTTATGGATTGCATCTCTCTAGGCATATATTAGTTTGCATGGGGGTTTTCCATGTTGCAGGTAGGCTTTAATGTTGGCATACCACTCCTGGGTATCCACAGTGCTGATAGAGGCCATGTGTCCCACTTGAGTGATAGGCTTAGTACATTTGACAATCGAAGTTGTCAGACTTGCAAATGAGTGTGGTGGAATTTTTAGTGCTAGGGTGGCTAAGGAATCTACCATGGTGTTCTCATTGTGTGGCACATGTTGCACATCTATAGTTGCAAATTGCTTAAGAAATAGGGTTGCAGGTGCATAGATTTACAAGCATAGACCTTAGTGATTTGATTCACAACTAGTTGTGAATCACCGTGAATTGCCAGGTGTTTTATGCATAGTGTCTGGGTAGCTAAGAGGCCTTTGAGTAGCCCCTCATACTTTGCCACATTATTGGTGTAGGGGAACACAAAATGATAAGCAAAAGGGTGCATTTGCCTAGGGGGAACGTAACGATGGTAGCTGCACTACCTCCTCATGCAATTGAGGCACCGTCGAAGTGTAAAGTAGCTTCCAGATGCAATGGGACGACGTTGATAGTGCCAACATGCTCTTATGGGAATTCGGGATCTATGGTTGCCTAGTCGTCAATGGGTGAGGCTGTAAGTTGGATTGCTATGGCTTGACCCTTTATCGATGATTGGCTTACATAGTGTAAGTTCAACTCCATGGTTATTGCTTTCCATCGAGCAATCTTGCTGCTTTCATACAGGTTGTTAGTGATAGCCCAGAGTATGTTGCTTTTGAAAATGATGTTAATTATACTGTAAAATAGATAGTGCCTCCACTTTTTTAACGAAAACACTAAGTCAAGGAAATTCCTCTCCACTTCGTTGTATTTCACCTCATGTGCTATTAATGCATGAATCAGATAATACACTGGTATCTTAGATCCGTCATCTTGTTTCTTACATAACAGTGCTACGATAGATGTGTTAGAAGTGGCAAGGTAGATGAAGAAAGGCTTATCCCTCTATGGCAGATGCATAGTTGGGAGGTGCGAAAGCTCTTTCTTCAATTCATTGAAGGCTTGTTAACACTGGGTTGTCCATTCAAAGTTAACCCCTTTCTTGAGAAGATGTTGCATGGGGTGTAACTTGTCAGTCAACTTTGCTATAAACCTTTAGATGAATTGTACCCTACCTTGGAAACCACATAACTCCTTAAGGTTTCTAGGAGCTGCCAGGTTGACGATGGCCTTAACTTTGTTAGGGTCCACCCATATTTTGGCCTTTGATAGTACGAACCCTAACATGCGTCCAATCTTCACACCAAAGAAACACTTCTTAGGATTAAGGTGCAAATCATGCATTTGATAACACTGAAGGACTGCCCCTAGATCCTATGGGTGATCAGCTACCTCCTTGGACTTGATTACTATATCATCCACATAGTCGTTTAGCATCTGTAGGATGTAGTCACTAAAGATGTAAGTCATTGCTCATTGGTAGGTCGCCCTAGCACTCTTGAGTCAAAAAGGCATCATGGTGTAACAAAAGGTACACCATGGGGTCATGAAGGTTGTTGTTAGCTGATGCTCTGGGTTGATGCAAATTTCGTTGTAGTTAGAGAAACCATCCATGAAGGATAACAAGGCATGACTAGCTGTAGTGTTGATGAGTTGATTAATGCTTGGTAGTGGGAAATCATCCTTGATCGTTGCTTTGTTTAGATCCCAGAAGTCTATATAGATTCGTATTCCTCCTGTTTCCTTAGAAACCACAATGATGTTGGACACCCATTTCGAGTAATCAACTATGTGAATGAAACCAGCTTGGTATAGATTTGTGATCTTATCTCTTATGGCTAGTGCAATTTCTGGTTTAACCTTATGAGCTTTCTGCTTGAATTCCTTCATGTGTGGGTCTTGGAAAATGTTGAGCTTTATCAGCCATGGATCTAAACTCAACATGTAGTTGTATGACCATGCAAAGACTTTGATGTTGTCTTGCAGAATCTTGGCTACATTTTGGTGTGTTTGCTTATCTAGGAGGGAGCTAAGTTTTAACCTTTTTACTTCCCCCTTGGACATGGTTACAAGAGTCTCGATGAAAGGATCCTCAGTTACATTCTCGGCCTCTAAATCTAGGGTTCAGGCTAGATGCTCGGGCTAGTTTATGAATGTTTGTAAGGATGAAATGGTGCTAGCTGTGGTTGACCCCCAGTCGATTAGGTCTGGGTTCAATTGTCTTGCAAGCTTGCCATGTGGACTTGCTAAAGCTAAGGATGTGGAGAGGTCATGATGGATTTTCATCTTTTTCTCAACTTGCCAAAATGAGATGAAAGCATGGTTAAGAGGCACTTGTTGGTAGTAATCGTGCATAACAAAAGCTTGCAAAGCAATGATGATATGTAACTAGTGAAGTGTGATGTAAAGATTAGAATTTTTCTAGTTTAAAGTCATGGCAAATTGCTATGGCATGGAGATGCAAAACTGCTAAAAGGAAAAATGGAAAACTATTGATATGAGAACGTGAAATTGCTAAAAAATGCAAAACTACGAATGCAAAAATGTGAAATTGTTAGTTTAACGTCATTGCAAACTGCGAACACATAACAAGTCGAAATTGCTAGTTTAAGGTCTTTTCGGACCGTTAAAGTCACTACTATGCTAAGATTGCTAGTTTAAGGTCTTCTCTAATGGTGAAAGTGAAGTGGAACGCTATGCTAAGAATGCTAGTTTAAGGTCTTTTTGGATAGTGAAAATTGCAACTACACTGGGTTGCTAGTTTAAGGTCTTTTTGGACCCATAACTAGAGTAGGACACTACGCTAAGAATGCTAGTTTAAGGTATTTTTGAATCGTGAAAATTGCAACTACGCTGGGTTGCTAGTTTAAGGTGTTTCTAAACTGGTAACTAGATTGGGACGCTACGCTAAGAATGCTCATTTAAGGTCTTTTTGGACTGCAAAAATTGCAACTACACTAAGTTGCTAGTTTAAGGTCTTTCCAGACTGGTAAAGTAGAAAAAAAAACTATATATTTTTTTCATTTTTTGGAAAAGAAAATAGTTAACTCAAAGTGTGTCAAGGTTTTAATGCCAACAGTGCTACGATGTCGTGGCGAGTATGCTACGTTGCATGGTGCACTCCGCATTAAAAAGAAGAGAGAGTGTGGCAAGTTTCCCTTTTTCATCTTTACGACCATAAATAGGGATTAAACCTTGATAAGCTTGTCATTATCAATGTAAGAGCGCAGAGCCCATATTTGGAGCACAAAGTGATTTCAGAGCATAGAGAAATTGTGCTAACAACAGGCGAGACAATATTTTTGCATAGCAAGGAGAAAAAGTCTGCAAGCAGGACAATGGCTCCAAAGAACGAACGTACTAACTTGGTGCTTGCAAAGGTCGAGGAGGTGAAAGAAACCTTAGGGCACGTCGCGGTGTGGGAGGATACTTTGTTGACTTGGTAGGCTACTATGCTCCCTCTATTCTTTCGTGATTCTATTACCATTTTTTTATTTTCTTCTTTCATTTTGAGACTCAATTTCAATTATTTATCTTTCTTTTTCATCGTGTTGTCGTTGTTTTGGCCTTTGCACCATCCTTTTTGTCATTTCAGCAACAGTGGATGCATAAACGCTATGCTATCGTTGCATGTAAGGTCACCTACACTACCATTGCTACAGTTGTCATAACCATGGACGTTTGGACAATTTAACTTACTTGGCTTTCAAATGGTATAGCGTAGGATCCTTAGGAGGGTTTGGCCATGCGTGATGTGATAGTGTGACACGTGTTTTCTCAGGGCATATTGTTAATCACCTTGTTAGGGTTAATTGCTCTGTTGCTACGCTAGGCTATTTTCTCTACGCTAGCACTTTCATGTTTCTTGCTACGCTATGTGTGGGAAGAGGGTTATGCTAAGGTGTCAGGTTCTGCTATGCTACATGCACACTGCACTTGGTCATGATGCTAACACTTGCTGGTTGTGTTGTGCAGGATGGGGCTAAGGCCAATTCTGATTATCTTCAAAATTGCATGGGTCCTGTGTTATGTAGGCAAACTTGTGGCCAATGCTCCTCCTCCCCATATACATGTGGGGGAGTAGGGGGTCTAGTTCAGGAAAGGAGCATAGGAGTTCCTACAATACCTCCTCCTACACTTCAGTGTGATCGTTTGGTCATACTTAGAGGAGGAAGAGATGGCCATCATAGTAGAAGCCCTATTTCATGGGGTAAGCCTATGCATCCTGAGGTTTCTGATGAATGGGAAAATCATTAACAAGTAGGGAGAAGGATCTAGTCAACACCCCATAGGGTTAACAGGTTTGGCTTGGATCTAGGATATGCTTGAGTACAGTTGCTACCATCCTTAAAACACATTGTTTGTTGCATGTTATATGGCAACGTGCTTCCAAAACCCACCAGGAGCCATCTACTATACTAGTGGGTGAGTTTTGCAGCCCTGTTCCTCTATGTTGTGCAATGCTTATCATATTGGATAAATGCTAATAGTATGCTTTTGTTATCAGGTTCTACATCAACAAGGAAGAGCTTCACGGTTGAACTGGTCTACTGACTATAGCATGGATAGCCCTGCAGGAGTTCTCTTCTACTAAGAACCTACGTGTAGGTGTGACTGGTCAATGTAGGGGAGAATGCCACACCTACCCAAATCTATACCCCATTACCTACAATCCATGCATGAAGTCTGGTTGGCTGGATGAGGTATGGACACCCTTCAAATTGATCACCATTGAACAAGTTCTAGTTAATCTTCCACTGTTCTCGTTACTGTACAAACTTGGTAGGCTAAACAGTAAGTGTTGCATGCTTGAGTGTCTTTGTAATCTTTAGGCTTTCTACATTTTTATGCTAAACATTTCTTTTGAAAACTACTGCAGTGGCAAAAAAGGCCTCGGAGGTGACGATGGTAACTTCCAAGACATAGGAGGCAAACATCTACTTCAAGTACAGAGAAGTAGATACGAGCCAACATTGGATAAGCGGTGCAGCTTCAGACTCCTTGGTCTAGAATATCCAAGAGGCTAGGCTTATGGATCTATTCCTGGTCCAGAATCCAAGCGTTCCTACTACCGTGATGCTCTTCTTGGTCAACTTCTTTTTCAATAAGGTGGGCTGCTACTGCACACACATATAGGGCATATGGGTGGTTATTGAAATCAACAACCAGCTATTTGTGGACCTCTTTAGTGTCCCTACCAATCGAGCCCTCATATGGTCAAAGGGCAAGAGGGAGATGAGCCTTCAAAAAAAGGACATCTAGGAGTGGTTAGGGATTACCAAGGAGTGAAAGGGGCTCCCCATGGAGAAGCTCAAAGCAGGACCCACTAGGGAGGTTTACCCTATCTTCCACACTTAGGCATTCCCCTAGCTACTTTCCCAAGGGAAGGTCTTGGGGATTGAGTAGGCCTGGGTATTGCATAAGGTCATGGAAGAGGGGGCCCACTATAACTGGGCCAGGTTTTTATGTAAATGCTTGTAGACTAAAATCTTGGGACTCCATAAGAAGCCATAGTCCCATTCCAACATACATTATGCCTTTTACATAGCTTGTCTAAAGCGTTTCATGGAGTTTTTGGTGATTCAAGAGAATGGAGCTTGGGTCATGCGAAATTGCAACTAGATTTCCAGACCATGGATTTTCCAGATCCTTTGGACCACCTAAGCCCAAGATCCCCTAGAAATAATGAGGGAGTCATTCTTTGTAATGACTAAGAATCAAGTGGCCCGCAACTTTTGTGGCCAAGACAACGTAGGAAAGACACCATCTACTATAGCTGGTAGCATGTCATGGGGGAAATGCCTCATAGCTGAGACTATGGCTAGCAAGTTGCAGCGAAAGAGACCTCCTCCAGCTAAGGAAACCCTTTACATGGAGGAAGAGGAGGGGTGGAGACTGTGGCTTAAATTGCAAAGGATACAACCCCCCATTGGTAAATGCTTTTGTACATGCTTATTCCTTTCCTACTCTATTAATTCTAGTATAGCATAGCGTAGCACCTACTTTAAGCTAATCTATTTTGAGCTAATGCAAACATGTTTCTTTGCTGCTAGATGAAGAAGAGGAAGAAGATGAAGGCAATAAAGAGGTATCAGACAGGGGTGATAAATAAAGACATGGAAGCCTCAGTCTCGGAAGAAAGGGCCCCAGTCAAGAAGAAAGGAGCTCCTATCGCTAAGGCAGCTGCTCTCGTCATTAGGCAGAATCCTTCTACTAATGAGGAGGACATCTTTGGAGATGAAGAGGAGTCTCCCTTGAATAAAAAAGATGCTAGTCTCTCGAAAGGAAAGACACCAGCTCATGAAGAAGAGGCATGTATAGATGTGTCAGGGACTTCTACCAAGGATACCACCATCATTTTGCATCGGCAGGAAAGGAGACTACAATTGGATGTTGGTGAGTTTGGCAATATATCTACCTTTTCATAGTCCATTTCGGCCATCACTGACACTTTTAGTTATATGAAAGATGTCACTATTGATGCTGCAAGACCCCCTCCGATTCATACAAAATCATGGGCTGAGATCCCTGATAAGTTTAGGTTTATGTAGGGAGTTGTCAACAACATGATCAACTGCCTTCCGCAGGTGGACCCTAACATGGGTAAGTAGTATTGTTAGGTGCTTTCATGTTGCTATGATAGAATTTCTTGAGCTTTCTAATCTGATTATGCTAACATGACTGCTATGCTCTTTGTGTCATGGTAACCTCTTGGCTCAAATGGGATCTGGCATGGCCTTTGAAAGTTGGTGTCATGCCTACATTCCCTCCTGAAGTGACTAAGGTGTCTTGTTGCGCATACGATGAGACTTGCAAATGCACTTTGCACTTGGCATGCTCCTTGTAGGAGTATAAGCATGTTAATGAGGACCTGTGGAAATGGGTCTAAAAAGCTGAGCAAGAGAAGGCTGACCTAAGCATCGAGGTGGAGGATCTCATGTCAAGGAACAAATTCCCCATAGCTTGTGACACTAATAATAAGGACTAGTGCATGGCTATGATAGATTACTCTAGATTTTGAATAGTCGCACATCAAAACGTCGAAGTCACCCACGAAATAATAGAACAATAGATGCAAATGGATTTATTGGCCCAAAAATGTCAGGATTTGAAACATTTCAGTGCTAAGGTTTATGAAAGGGGGCAGTCCTAGAAAAACCATAAACATATGTATAAACTGGAACATGCCACCACTCGTAAAATGTACAGGGACACTATTGTGGAGGCATTTACGTATAAATAATTTGTAAATGCTATTGATGCTTTTGAGGCCTATGCCGTGTTCAAAGAGCATGTAAAGGTTACGGAATCTCCCAAGTGGAAAGTGGACCTTCCCATAGGAGAGACTGCAACCACCTCCTTTTCTCCTAGATCGTTGAGGTGGATGACCACCAAAAGGGAGAGAGTTGCTACAGATGTTGAACCAAGAAACAGGAATTGGGTGGACATCACAGCAGAGGAGGTCTGGTGCTACCTCGAGCTTGGTTGGGACTAGATACTATTGGCACATTTCACCATTTCATGGAACAACTTCACTTTTTTTGTGGTACAATGTAGGGCTACATGGCATCGTCTTAAGTGCAGGAAACCCATTTCGAAGCTGAAGCTTCTTGTTAAATTTTATTTTTTCTTAATGTTTGCAGACTACAATAATTATCATTAATAATTTCAACTACTACAGGCAAAAATTCCATACCAAATTCCAAACTAGGATATTATAAAAATTCAAATCATTTACTCCAAACATTTTGTCAAACACTTGCTGCGCAAACTCCATTTTTCCAATTTTTCTTCCTACATGGCTACAAGTTGCTAGTGATGAAGCCATTGCAGGCCACTGCAGATGATGACGATGACGATGATGCTGGATATATCCTTGGATGATGCTAAGGTTGAAAGAGTTGAGACTACTCCTGCACCTCCATCACTTATTTCATGGTCTCTGCAGCCATCGGAGAATGAGAAATTTGTCGGCATTCCAGCACCTTTGTCATGTCCACCTTGGTTGTGGCCATTGTCGTCTCCATATTGGTGCCACATGTGATTATTAATAGCATCACATAAGTCTAAATCAAATCATCCTGTAAAACCTCCCTTATTGACGAACCATAGTGTAAAGGCAAATTCAACCCAAAAATGGACAATGATACCGTGCCCTAATCCAGCTAAATCGTGAGATTGCCACGGTATTTCTGGAGCATGGATCAGACATGAGCAGCAATGGAGAAGGGTTTTGGCAATGTTGACAAAAATGGCGAAGGGTTGCAGATGGTGAAGGTAAGCATGTGCACAAGTTTAACAAACAAATGGCGTGTGTGCGAGATCTATGGTGACAACGTCGGCCTTGTCATTTTCTTGCCATGCAGCAAGCTATACATGTTTTCCCCTCCTAGGTTTAGGGTTTCAACATAGTTTTTCTCATTACAGGGTACTTTACTAGTTTTTTTTTCAACAATAAAATGTAGAACTATGAATTTGTTTCCAGTATTGGCCCATCAGGCCGTGAAGAGGTGCCTCCATTGCAGTGATTAGCTATGGCAGATTGTGCTTGGTTCTACGTTCAAGTGCAACTCCACTATGTGGGAGGTGCTGAGGGAAGTTAATCCCTGTACTACGAAAAAAATAGAAAAATCTAAGGTTCAAATCCTTCAACTTGTAGATGATTTGGACTGACAAAGGTTGATGGTAGGCAGGAAGCAAATCATGGGTCCCAAGCATAAGAAAGATGGACAAATATTACACATGTACATATACATTTTTATATTAACCCATCCATATCTACAACAAATCCATGGTTACTATCTCTATTACTATGATTTAAACAAAATATTTTATGATTTAAAAAGGAAAAGAAAGTTATGGGATATTTGTGTAACATCCTATATAAAGGGAACATTTGGCTATTATCCCTTTTATTCCTATGGAAGTTGTAACTTCCTATGATAGTTACAACTATGATATTTGTAACTAGTTTTAATTTTGATTACCATGAAGACACTTGGAAGGCCACTTGTGAACTATAGATTTTTTGTCTCCATGGTGACCACTTGGCAACTGAATGGACCACTTGTCAACTATAGCTTTTTTATCTCTATGGTGGTTATAACCACCCAAAATAGTTGTAACTTACCTAACTACCTTTGAACCCTATAAAAATGCTTTAGGGGTCAAGGAGGGATTAACACTTTGGGGAGCTCTCAATTGGAGACACATTCTTGGAAGACATTGTGAAAGATTGCTTGTAAGATGGCTTGCCAAAGAAAAGATTTCAGCCTCTTTGTCATAGTCCTATGAGTTATGTTTTATTTTTATTTTGTTTAAATTGTTTAGCTAGTTTTTTAGATATTATCATCCTTGGCAAATAATTTTGGAATTTTTAGATTGCTCTTATTGTTCTTGTTGCACGATAGAAATTTCTATTAAAATTTTGCCATAGAAGAGCTTGTGTTTGAAAGCCTTAAGAGCATTTTAGTAGTAAATTTTATTATTGTGCAATGTATAAGAACCGCTATTGAGATTGTTGTAAGATAGCCTTTGCTTGTAGTCATGCCATTGAACAATTCAATAGTCAAGAGGGTTCAAAAAATATTTGGTATTTTGATGGGACCAGAATAGCTTTATTTTTTCTTTAAAGTGCATTTCCATGGTATTTCAATTAGAAATTGTCAAGTCTTATGAATGTTTTATTGAATGCAATTTTTGACATCTATTATCTAGCCAAAATGGAGTCTTGTACATGATAGTTTACGCAACAATTGTTTTTGGTAGCATAGTAGGATTGTCTTGAAGAAATTGCTTATTTGAGCCTTGGAACTTTGAACAATTCATAGTTATTGAATTTGGGATACCTTTATTGTGAAGTGTTTACTCATGCCATTTTACCTTGTTCAAATATTTGAGGTCTACACAAATCTGCTTTCTTTTCTATCTATTTCCATCGAATCTTGCTGTATTTCTAGTTTTCTTGTGGAACTATCTCTTTCTCTGGGGAAAATTAGAAGTAGATTCATGGAGCTATGCTCAAATGTTTTTGCAAAGTTTTATTTGTTACAAGTAGGTATCATAAGGATCCCTTAGACAAGGTAATTAAACAAAATAGGAACTCTCAAAAACTCATAGTACTTGGCAAAGTTGGCTGAATCTCTTATTGATAAGTCATTTGTAGTTTACACACAATGCAATCGTTTCATTTTTCATAACTACACACCGCAACAGCACACACACATACTCACATTAACTACTAAGTTTCTTTGGAGGTATCTGGGCCTTGGTGTTGCCAGAGACTAGCAAGCACCTAAATCCTGTTCGAGGACACTTGTTGGCGATCGTGTCCCAAACAGTCACCAAAAATTCTTTTGGTGCTAGAAGGAGGGTAGAAAATTTAGCCTCTAGGTTCATAAGCCTTATAATTTTAGCACATCAACAATTCTTTATTACTATAAAGGCTTAAGAAATTACATATAATTTTCAGTTCATGACCAAGAAGATTGATAGTTTCGAAAGTTTAAAAGTTTCAAACGATATTATTGATTCTAAGACTGATTCTTCATTTGAAGAAGAACAAAAGAAAGTTTTTGAATTGGGAACAAGTAGTGGAGTGAAAACTAGAAGATCAAGAAGATCACCTATTATATCTGGTTTATCGATTTATAAGAGAAGATCTAGAAAGTCTAAGATTTCAACTATTCAAAGGAATAGGATGGAAAATCCTTGGTAAAGAGTTACATCATTAGGATTTCAAAATTACAATGATATTCCTAAGGTAGTTTAAAAATATTTGCTTGAGCCTTCCATTCCTGAAAAAGCTTATTTAGCTAAAGAATATATTCACATGTTTGGGTTAGCTTTAGCTCATGCAAATGTTCAACATCAAGATCAAGCTTGTAGGTTGTTTGTATCAAATTTAAAGGATATGGCTTAGATTTGGTATTCGAACTTACCAAGTAATAGTATTACAAGTTGGGATGACATGAAGAATCTTTTCTTGGCCCAGTTTGATAATCAATTAGATCAAAAACAACTATACTGTGGGCTAGCACAAGCTAAGTAAGGAGTTAAAGAGTCAATTAGAGATTTTAACATTAAGTATCAACGAATTTGTGGACTCTTTCAAAGAAAATATAGGCCATCAGAAGAAATGCTTAAAGAAACTTATTTTAAGGCTGTCAACCCCAACATTTCAATTTGGTTAAGGAGAACTCCAAACTTAACTACACTAAATGACTACTTTAGTGAAGCTATATAGTTAGAAAAATAGTTGAATTTGAATTTGAAGAAAATATTGCAGTTAAAAAAAGAGAAGAAAGAGTTATGATTCCTATGCAATATTTTGCTCAATTTAAAGCTTTACCAGGTCCATCTCATGTTAAGATAGAGAAAGAACATGAA
>MNCI01001248.1:474461-516774 GCA_015680685.1 Gnetum montanum
ATCAACAGATTATTCTCACATGTGGTTACCTTGGAAAGGATAACCAAATTAGATATACATCTATAGTGAACCTTTGATGATTGATAACATTACTTCAAATGGAAGAAGCAAAATGGTTGAAAAAGGAGGTGTTGAAAAGAAAATTTGTACACTCCAAGAAAATGAGAATTCATCTAAGAAAGAAGATGAGAGTACTGCTAAAGAAAAAGCTCAAGAAGATCAAGTTGAAAGCTCTAGCAAACCAAAAAATAATAGAACAACACTCATCACCTTAGAGATTGCTTCTGAGAAGGTTAGAGATATGAGGATTCCTACCAAAGTAATCCTCACCATTCTCTTCTCATCTCAAAAATAGTCCATAAACCAAGGACTTGATAATGTATAGTTTGTTGTTTTTTTTAGGAATGAGGTTTTTATACCACCAGACCTTATGTTTGATGGCAATTTTCCTCCAAAAATATCTATCTTTTCAGCTGTAAAAAGTTCAAGTAAGCTTCAAGTACAGTTCAGTTTTAAAATGGGGCTTGCATAAATTTCTTCAAGCCTTTTAAGGGGGCAGAAATGTTGGCACATTTGACCATTTCATGGAACAGCTTCACTTTTTCTATGGTACAATGCAGGGCTACATGGCACCGTCTTAAGTGCAGGAAACCCATTCCCAAGCCAAAGATTCTTGTTGAATTTTATTTTTTCTTAATGTTCACAAACTACAATCATTATCATTAATAATTTCAACTACTACGGGAAAAAATCCCATACCAAATTCCAGACTAGGATATTATATAAATTCAAATCATTTACTCTAGACATTCTGTTGAACACTTGCCGCACAAACTCCATTTCTTTAATTGTTCTTCCTACATGGCGACAAGCTACTGGTGAAAAAGCCATTGCAAGCCACCGATGATGACGATGACGATGATGATGCTGGATATATCCTTGGACGATGCTAAGGTTAAAAGTGTTAAGACTACTCATGCGCCTCCATCGCCTATTT
Organism: Gnetum montanum; assembly: GCA_015680685.1. Taxonomy (NCBI): domain Eukaryota; kingdom Viridiplantae; phylum Streptophyta; class Gnetopsida; order Gnetales; family Gnetaceae; genus Gnetum; species Gnetum montanum. The sequence goes on from MNCI01001248.1 coordinate 475,459, forward strand.
CATGGTCTCTGCATTCATCAGAGAACGAGAAATTTGTCAGCATTCCAGTGCCTCCGTCATGTCCAGCTTGGTCATGGCCATCGCCATCTCCATCTTGGTGCCACATGTGATTATTAACAACATCATATAAGTCCAAATCAAATCATCCTACAAAACCTCCATTATTGACGAACCCTAGCGTAAAGGCAAATTCAACCCAAAAATGGACAACGATACCGTGCCCTAATCCTGCTAAACCGTGAGATTGCCATGGTATTTTCGAAGTGTGGATCAGACATGAGCAGCAATGGCAGAGGTTTTGGCAATGTTGATGACAAATGGTAGAGGGTTGGAGATGGTGAAGGGAAGCATGTGCACAAGTTTAACAAACAAATGTCGTGTGTGCGAGATCTACGGTGACAACGTCGGCCTTGTCATTTTCTTGCCTTGTGGTAAGCTGTACGAGTTTTTCCCTCCTAGGTTTAGGGCTTCAATGTAGTTTTTCTCATTACAGGCTACTTTACTAGTGTTTTTTTTTTACAATAAAATGTGGCATTGCAAATTTGATTCAAGTATTGGCCAATCAGGCTAGGTATTTGGACGCAAAGAGGTGCCTCTGTTGCAGTGATCAGCTATGGCAAATCACGCTTGGTTCTAGGTTTAAGTGCAACTCCACCATATCGGAGGTGCTGAGGGAAGTTACTCCCTGTACTACAGAAAAAATACAAAAATCTAAGGTTCAAATCCTTCAACTTGTAGATGATTTGGACTGACAAAGGTTGATGGTAGGCAGGAAGCAAATCATGGGTCCCAAGCATAAGAAAGATGGACAAATATTACACATGTACATATACATTTTTATATTAACCCATCCATGTATACAACAACTCCATGGTTACTATCTCTATTACTATGATTTAAACAAAATATTTTATGATTTGAAAAGGAAAAGAAAGTTATGGGATATTTGTGTAACATCCTATATAAAGGGGACATTTGGCTATTATCCCTTTTATTCCTATGGAAGTTGTAACTTCCTATGATAGTTACAACTATGATATTTGTAACTAATTTTAATTTTGATTACCATGAAGACACTTGGAAGGTGACTTGTCAACTATAGCTTTTTTGTCTCCATGGTGATCACTTGGCAATTGAATGGGCCACTTACAAACTCAATGAGACACTTGTCAACTATAGCTTTCTTATCTCTATGGTGGTTATAACCATCCAAAATAGTTGTAACTTACTTAACTACCTTTTAACCCTATAAAAATGCTTTAGGGGTCAAGGAGGGATTAACACTTTGGAGAGCTCTCACTTGGAGACACACTCTTGGAAGACATTGTGAAAAATTGCTTGTAAGATGGCTTGCTAAAGAAAATATTTCAGCCTATTTTTGATAGTCCTATGAGTTATGTTTTATTTTTATTTTGTTTAAATTCTTTAACTAGTGGTTTAGATAGTATCATCCTTGGCAAATAATTTTGGGATTTTTAGATTGCTCTTATTGTTCTTGTTGCATAATAGAAATTTTTATTAAAATTTTACCATAGAAGCACTTATGTTTGAAAGCCTTAAGAGCATTTTAGAAGTAAATTTTATTATTGTGCAATGTATAAGAATCGCTATTGAGATTGTTGTAAGAGAGCCTCTACTTGTAGTCATGTCGTTTAATGATTCAATAGTCAAGAGGGTTCAGAAAATATTTGGTATTTTGATGGCACCAGAATAGCTTTATCTTTAAAGTGAATCTCCCTAGTATTTCAATTAGAAATTTTCAACTCTTTTGAATGTTCTATTGAATGCAATTGTTGATGTCCATTATCTAGCCAAAATGGAGTCTTGTACGTGATAGTTTATGCAGCAATTTTTTTTGGTAGCATAGTAGGATTTTCTTAAAGAAATTGCTTATTTGAGCCTTGGAAGTTTGAACAATTCGTAGTTATTGAATTTGGGATAGCTTTATTGTGAAGTGTTTACTTGTGTCATTTTACCTTGTTTAAATATTTGAGGTCTACACAAATCTACTTTCTTTTCTATCTATTTCCATCGAATATTGCTCTATTTCTAGTTTTCTTGTGGAACTATCTCTTTCTTTGGAGAAAATTAGAAGTAGATTCGTGGAGTTGTGCTCAAATGTTTTTGCAAAATTTTATTTGTTACAAGTAGGTATTATAAGGACCACATAGACTAGGTAATTAAACAAAATAGGAACTCTCAACAACTCATAGTACTTTTCAAAGTTAGCTGAATCTCTTATTGATAAGTCATTTGTAGTTTACACACAACGCAATCATTTCATTTTTCATAACCGCACACCGCAACAACACACAAATATACTCACATTAAGTACTGAGTTTATTTGGAGGTATTTGGGCCTTGGTATTGCTAGAGACTAGCAAGCACCTAAATCTTATTCGAGGACACTCGTTGGTGGTCACGTCCCAAACGGTCACCAACAGATACCCTTCAAGACGGATGTAGGCCCTTCTTAGATTAGCTTCGTTGTACTGTATTAATGCTTATGCTCTATTGTAGCTTGTGTGCATTCCTTTAGTTGACCACTTCATTTTTACAATGCAGGTTCTGGATGAGGGTGTAGGGCCCATAGAGGGAAGGAATGAAGAGTCAGCAAAGGACAACACAGGGGAAGGCGATGTAAAATGAGGTGATGTAGAGGCGAGTGACAAAGATGATGTAGGCAGAGACAACTCATGATAGCATGGGATTTCTTTTTTTGAAATTTTGAATTTTTGTAAAATTTTCATAAACATTGTTTGAAAGACAATAGTTTTGAATAAAGAAAAGAGAATTTCAGGAACAGAAATTGATTCTATGCTACCTTGTGCATTATCTATGTGCTACGTTTTGTGTAAAATTTTCATGCTTTTATGTGCTAGTTTTAAGCCATTTTAGGCTATAGTGTAACATAGTTTTAGGCCATTTTAGGCCCTTGCTAGTTTTAGGCCATTTTGAGGTGTAGCTAGTTATAGGCCATTTTGGGCCATGGGGAAGCATAGTTTTAGGCCATCTTAGGCCATTGCTAGTTTTAGGCCATTTCATGCCTCTGCTAGTTTTAGGCCATTTCAAGCCATAGTGCACGTTAACAAGGAAAAAAGGTGGTGAATGTACAAGGGATGGAAACTAGGCAGGAAGTGGCAGAGTTGCTATGCTATGTGTAGCTGCTTCTTGATCCATCATGGGTTGAGTGGAACGTAAGGCCAAGGTGCTTTTCCAGGGCCTTCGTTTGCATCATTGTCCTCCTCTTGGAAGGGCAACTCAACCCACGTTCTTTCATTTTGGAAACAGACCTACTAAGCTAATTCCCCCACTAGATGGTTAGTGTATGCGTAAATAGGTGCTTCATTCTCAGAGTTTACGACCTCTAAGCTCTGCTCCATGTCTACGTTGTGGATTGCTTGTGCTGCTACCTCGTCACCATGGATTACCACCTCCTTTCCTATGTATGGTAGGTGGATCTCCTAGTGTATAAGTGAGGAGACATCCCTAAGCTGCACTAACCATGATCTTCCCAAGATTAGGTTAAACCATGGCATTTTTTCAACCATAATGAATGTTGCATTCATGGGGAATTGGTCCCCCGCCATGATGTCTATGTGAACTGTGCCCTTCACCATGACTTGTGCCCCATTGAATGACCTCAGGTATGATGTCGTTGTGGATTTGATTTGGTCAACCAAGCCCAACTTGTCCATGATAGGGAAGGGGATACAATTCATGGTAGCCCCATCATCAACGTGTACCCTTCGGATTCGATGTTGGCCGACCCGAATTGTGATGAATAGGGGTTCTGTAGTCACCTGACCTCTTTTGGGATCTTCCCTAATGGAGTTGTCACTGAAAGTCAATTTAGACACTTTTGGCTCTATAGATGTGGAGGGGAGCATGACTGAGTGAATCGTGTCCTCTTCTACTGGCATGTCTTCGTTGACTAGAATCACTGTCAACATGTGGATCAGAGCCTCACGGTGTGGCACAAATTTCATGATTAGATCGTACAAGCTCAATGTAGTGTTTTTTTATTTTAGAGCTTGCTTGACCTGAGTGAGGGAATCCAAGAGGTCTTGGCCACCCCCTTGTTTAATGCTTTCCTCCTTTTCTATTCATCCCAGAAGATGAATTTCTTGAGGAGGGGTCATTTTAGGTCTGGGTTCAAACCCTTCTGGGCAAGACAACACAGACTGTGCGGTTATAGCGATGTCTCTCTTTGGTGATGAGGGTGTAGATGTAGGGGGTGAAGACATAGGCTTGGAAATGCCTAGGTTGGTACTTCCTCTCAATGTCTCACCTATGAAATGAACTTCTCATTTTTTAGGATAAGAAGGTTGTGTAGCCATCTTGTGCGGGACAGGGGCTGTTGAAGGAGTTGACCCCCTAATGATAAATGTAGCTAATAGTGTTAACAGGTAGGGTGGCATGGTTCTGCTAATAGGTGGCATGGGGATGGATTCCTGGGGAGGGACTCTTAGGACAAACAATTGTTACGAGCTTCGACTAGCCGCTGGTGGTGCTGGTGCACTACGTTGAGGCACGTGGACCACGAATGGTTGTTAGGGTATCGTAGAATCACTATCAACACCGATGGTGTTGATAACATAACTAGTGTTGTTGGCATTGAGGGGATCCATGTAGATGTGCATAGATTGATTCTCAGGGTGTACTAAGTTTCTTTCATCCAACATTAGTTTCCCTTGATCAATCATCCTTCGGATGTCATCCTTCAATGCTAGATAGTAATCCGTGTTGTGACCACATTGTTGGTGGTAGTCACAAAACCTATCTATCCTGAAACCTTTAGGAACTCAGGGCTCATTGGGTAGGGCCAAAGAAGGGTTCCTAAGGAGCTCGTAGTAGCGCTGATGTCTCTTGATTCCTTCTTCCAACATCTACTTGTGTTGGATGTGCCCCGCTGCCAATAGCTACTTCAGAAGTTTTGAAGGCTTGAGAGGTAGTGGGGTATACTTTAAGCAATCTTTATGATCAAAGTTTGGTTTGGTTATGTAGATGTCTCAAGTGTGGGTACTGGAGTTTGCGATGCATTGCCCTACTTAGGCATGGGGTTAGTTGCGGGTACGGCTAGTTGCAGGTACAGTTGGTTTCCTGTTATTCTTGTTACCATTATTACTAGGCTTGGGCTTGGCCTCGATTGCCACAGAAGCCACTATGGTTGTTGGGGCCTTACCCTTGTCCTTCTTTGTAAAGGTATTTTTGTAGGTAATGTAGGCCAGGTCTTTTCTTAGCTTGGTCGCATCCTGTATACTCTTGGTTTGAGCGAAGGATTGACTAAGAGTGCGAGGAGAGAGGTAGTACAGTTTAGACTTGATGAAATCATTTACTGCATCCTTATAGATGGGCAGCAAGTGGGCCTCCGTGATGTGCTCACAAATTTCATTAAGGGTTGCACTCCAACACTAGATGAACTTTTGGATTTTTTCTAGAGGATTCTTGCTTCACACTCATTAACTGATCTAGCATGGTTTCTGCCTTCATGTTATACTTGAAATGCATCACGAATTAGGTCAGAAGCTCCTCTAGAGTTGATATGGAGAAGTATGGTAGCGTGTGGTACCAATCCAAAGATTTCTTGACTAGGGACATAGCAAAGATACGAATAATTGTGTACAACCATTGTTGCAATAGAAGGGATTCAGACCTAAAGGTAATAAGATGTGCATTGGGATCTCCCTCCCCATTGTATTTCATGAAGTTTGGGAGGGACATCCCTAGGGGTAACATTAGCACAGGGATTGTAGGGCTGATAGGGTCATCCTGGTAAAAGTCCATGACTTGTACCATGTCAGACCCAATAGATTTGAGGCATTTTATTCCCTCGGTAAGGGTTTGGATAAGCTGAAATGCTTGGTCCAAACCCTGCGATGTTTTGGATGGTTGGGGAACTATTGAGGTAGCTCCCATCTATGGAATGGTAGGGGTGGTGGCATACCCTATCGGTGGTACCATTAGGATATCCCCAATGAGCAGTGTTGCTTGCGCCGTCCACCACCCGATAAGTGGTGCTTGTAACGACGGAAAACGTTGGTTGCTGGAAACACCGAGTGGATCTCCATGTACATAGTTTTAACCATGAATCTGCATAAGGGCCATGCTAGAGAAAATAAATTCAAGGTGCCCTAGCCAGTCTTGTCAATCAGACAGGGACTTACTTAATCAGTAAATTTTGTAATGATTGGATAATGAGATGATGATTTCAATGTGAAGGTACAATATCGATTTACGAGCAAACGATATCTACTCTAAGACCGGATCTTGAAGATAGTGATAACAATGCAAACTATGCAAAATTATTCTAAAATCAATGTAAGTAAAATGAAACAAACTGAATTTGGAGAATGTGCGATCCTGAAATTTGGGATTGAACTTATAGATAAATATGTTGAATATAATTGTTGCAAGAGGACTTCAGTTTAGATGAACTGCATGCCAAGAGTAAGAAGCTATTCAGAGCTAAAATAAGAAAAGGCCAATCTACCTTGTTCTAGTCGATCTGGACACAAGGGAGTTAGGCTCAAAGCAAAATGTCTGCTAACTTGAAGTCTCTGGTCAAAAACTTCTCTCTGTCACCATCAATGCTCTTCTTGTCGTCTTGTCAATCTTTTGCAATCTTGTCAAAAATCGACAACAACTTTCAACCCTTTGATCATTGTCAACTAGAGTATTTATAATATTAGGGTTAGGAGAAAAATGCAGTTTAAATGATGCATGTACTGGGCCCACAAAATACCATTGACTTGATGTGCTGTAGTTGAAGCTTGTGATGTTACGCTACATTACGCTCTGAAGTGTAGTATAGCGTAACCATCCTTCAACAAGATGGTTCATTTGGCCTTATTTTTTATGTTGAAGAAACTATCTCGTGACTACACTATGATATGCTAGCGGCATATCGTGGTGTAGTGACTACTACAAACTGAATTTCGTTATTTTCGTTGCTACAGATAAGTAAACTTTGCTAATTGCTTTACGCTATGTTACACTGTGTAGTGTAATGTGGCATAATACAACAAAAGTTAAGATTTTTGAACATGGATCATTTGCAAAGTTGAAGTGCTGCAACTGTGCATCCTTTGTTCTATTCTATTTTCTAGAGTTTATTACACTGCATTGCATTGGGTAGCAGGCTCTTAGCCTAAAAAAGAAAACTTACTAAGATGTGCCTCTTTGTTGAAAATCCTTGCCTAAGCCTTGAGACTTTGTTGAATCATCAAGGTCTCAAAATTTCATGGTGTTTCAATGGCCCCTCTTTGTTGACGTTCGGAGGGCTTGCCTGAGAGATGTCAACAAAGAATACGAAACACCATAGAGGTAAAGATGCCAACATTGTTCATCAGCTGCTTTTTGGATGTTGCTCTATCAAACTTGGAAGTGCAAAGATAAGAATGCAAGGAGTAGGAGAGGATTTTATAGTTATGAGGGAGGGAGGTTCAGGGAAGACTCAAGTATGAGCAGGATACTTTGCAAACATGCTATTAGGCATCTTCTCGTGGGTGTTTTCCCGAGAGGTTATTGTACTGTATTTTGTATGTGGTGCTGCTTGGATGAGTTGCGTTATGCCTGTATGGCCTAGACAAGTTGTGTTTCATCCATTTTTCCTAGCTTTTCCTGTCCATTTTTTTTGAATTGTAGATACTTTCCATGAGGTGAGTTGCGTTACACCAATTCATGGATATGATGATTATCATGTGTAAAAGACTTCCTGTACACTCACATTTTGTACAAATAGGAGGAGAGGATAAGGGCATTTGTAAATATAAGGGGAGGAGAATGTAAGATAATATGCCTATTGGGGGAAAATATAGGGTTTGCACTCCCAACCAGTCAAGCTAGTCTACGCATCCACCTCAAAACGCTATGACACCTCGCCCATCTAGTGAATGCATTTTGAGGAACGCTATCATAGCAAGTGACCTACAAAGCATAACAAAGAACAGGGAACAAGGAAATCATCCTAATCACTAGGGAGGCTATTGAAATAAGTACCACCTGAAGGAAAAAGAAGAATGAAACACTACAAAATTTTGGCCTAGAACTTTTAGACAAGAATCGAGCTAAGTTATGCTACTACCTAACATGAGTACAGCGTGACCAAACTTAAGAGCCTCTAAAATAGCATGAAATGACACACAATGGAGCAAGAAATGGAGCAAGAAAGGTTCCCTAGGGGCCCACAGATGATTACAGCAAGTCTTGGTAACAAAAATCAAGAGTTTCAGCCCCAAAAAGTGCAAGTTTGGTCACACTGCCCAGTGTATGACTAGTGTGTGTACAGCGTGACCAACTTCTGGAGCCCCAAAATCAGGTCCAAACAACTTGGATTCGAGCACCCAAACCCTTCATAAGCTTAACCAGTGCCCCTTGTAGCTCCCAGCCTTTAGAACTCCGAGATTCAACCCCAAAAATTACATGTTTTGAGTCATTCTCGGTTACTCGCATTGAGGTCACCCATCATAGCGTGACCACAACATGACCAAACAAGAACAGCTTAATTCAGGCATCTCCAGGCAGAATTTCGATATGAATTTGACTCCCGGGAGCTAGGAAAAATTGTACATGTTCACAAGTGCCAGAAAATCAAAATTTGGGCCTCAAATATGACACTTTTAGTTGTTCATGCTGGGGTCACATTTTTGTCACGCTATATAGCATGCCCATAGCATGACCAATGAAAAACAGCTGAAATCAAGCAATTTCAGGTAAATTTTCATCATGGACTACATCCCTAGAGGATAGGAAACAAGCCTACTTACTCAAAGCCCCTAAAAATCCAAATTTAGACTTCAAATGATGCATTTTTACTTAGTCATGTTGAGGTCAAGCTACACAGCGTGACCATAGCATGACCAAATAAAAATAGGGTAAAACAAATAGTGTCAGGGAGCATCTTCAACTTTCAGGCAATCCCCAAGGACTAGAAGCACTCGTACATGTCCGCAGGCTTCAAAAATTTATGATTTGGGCTTCAAACATGTCATTTAAGCTTGGTCACACTGGGGCCACACTTTGGTCATGCTGCACAGCGTAAGCACAACGTGACCAAACTAAACAGGCCTGAAACAGAAACAAAACGGAGTCAAAATCAACACCTAGACCACCTCAGAGAATAGGTAGAAGTTAGGCATCAAAAAAAGGGGATCAATGTCCAAAAGTTAGCTCAAAATGGAGCACGAATACTTGGTCACATTGGGATCACACTTTGGTCATGTTGCACAGCATGACCTACTAAAAGAAAGCCAAAACAACCTTCGAATGAGCTCAAATTTGACAAGAAGCACCCTCTAAACCTCAGGCATCTAGATACACTCTTGGAATAGGCTTCAAAGATCGATAGTGGGCTCCAAATTCATCATTTTTATTTCCTACATTGGATGATCATACACCAGATGCTGGATGCTAACACTAAGATGCCAGGACATGCCAGACCACAGTTTTAGGAGGCCAGAGACACAATTCTTTGTTGTAACTTAAAGATTCTTTTGTAAATTTCAAAGTATTTTAGCATGCCAAGGTCATATGTTGTGTGTTTCATACGCCAGTGTAAAAGTTGGTCATGCTAGAAGCTGTACATTGTAACATTTCGTGCATCCGGTCAACACACATACCTGTCACCTAATCTAAATTTTTCTTACCTCACAGCCACTGATCTTCTCCTAGATCCGAATCTCATACCAAAAAACCTATAAATCTCCTATTTTTCCACTAGATCAGGGTTCGGAAAACTAGAATCTCACACACTTAGGAAATCAGGGCATCAATCTCATACGCTGGGCTTCATACAGACTTGGGTGCTGCACACTTGCAATCCAAAACCTGCATCTTCCCAGCATTTGTTCTCATCCATTGGGGCTAAACGTCTACCTTGCAACCAATCCGTGACTGCATTCTTACCGGTGCACATTGTAATTATTTATCAATACAAACAGTTTGCATTATTGCCCAAATTCTTATGATTTACATTAATTTTCCTATTCACAGTTTTCCTGTTTTCAATATTTAAATAGTCTACATTCGTTTTCATTTGTTTACATTCAGTTTGGTTTTACATATAACCCAATGCATCATGATTGCGTACATTTAGGGAAGTCCTTATTTGATTCATGTGTGGACCATTCAAGGCACTCTGCTTCCATTAACTTCTAGCTTGCCCTTAGATGAAGGTAGGGTCTTAAAAAAATAAAAAAATAAGGAATTCCAAATACATCACACCCAACCATCACATTGGACCACATGAAAACCATTCCACAAGAGATAAAACTGTTGGGTCCAATGGATCAAGTCTCAACTAGCAAGAGCATACCAAACAGTAAAGACTTGGCCAGTGCCCTAGCTTAGGTCACACAAGCGCTTAAACAAAAAAATACATCTTTAAGCTTGTATGACCTAATGATGACTTCTCAAGTTCATCGTGAAGCCTTAGTATGCATGTTAACATTGATCCTAGTCAGTAAAGACTTGCCTGCAAATGAACCTTCCATTCATGCGGTAATCTCCCCATATCAAGGATCAAGAGCTACATCACTAAGCTTCAATACAGATAATATAAAAATAGATGAAAAAATAGGAAAATTCACCACTGCATCCATGTTCATAACTATACAAGTAAATCAATTTAAACTACATAGGGTGCACGTAGATGACGGGGCAGCCACGAACATAGTACAATACCCTGTCATCGAACAGTTAGGGATAACTGAACAAATCAAACCAACTTCCATGACATTCTTAAAATCATTCAGTGGATCACATGTAGTTGTCAAAGGAACACTAACTTTGGATTTCATAGCAGGGGACCAGTTCCCCATGTCAACTGAATTTGTAGTAATAGACAAGATGCATGGATTTAACTTGATATTGGGATGACCATGGTTAGCCCAATTAAAAGTAGTATCCTCACCCATCCAGCAAGAGATTCACCTACCTTATGAGGGAAGTGAAATAATTATACACGATGACGCAGCTACGTCTGACATTTAATCACACATAGACACAAATCAAGGCTTAGAGGTTAAATTTGATGAATCTAAATGTGATGACACTATTCCTAAATTCAAGAAAAATGACATCATAGATGAACCTAAACAAGACAATAAACCAGATAAAACCCAGAGTGATAACCAATCTCCAAACCATGATCCCCCAGAAGATATGGAAACATTAGAGCATGCTGACATAGGGGTCATTACCCTAGACGTCTCATGGTTAGAATTACCATTTAACATAATTAGTGAAGGAGTCACAGAATATACAATTACATCGACATGCCCGACACACCATGTCAATCTTCAAAAATTAAAGAAGCTACTCAACCGTTAAAATACTACTCATCCAAAATGACATTAAACTACAACTGTCCACAATGACATAAAACTAGCCACTGTCAGGAATGACCGGTTTATTTTAAAACCCACTGAAATAGTTTAAACCTCTCTTGTTTTCTGGCCCAAAATGGCCTTAAACTAGAACAAGTTACATTTCCATTTCTTTAACATTACATTCTTTGTTTGCATGCATAGTTGCATCCTTGCTTTACAAATTACTATTCCCCTTACATTTCTTCTACACTATTATCATTTCAATTACATTCACACTTATATTTACAAATAGTTAAAACAACAATAAAAATAAAAATATATATATATAAATAAAAATAAACAAAAATATTTTGTGTTTACACTTGTGTTCATCAAAATTTTGGACAAAACTTAAAAAAAAGTTGAATAACATAAAAATAGCAAAAAAATGCATAAATGTATAAATCGATAATATCAAATGGTAACATTGTATCATACATTTTATTTCATACAATCCAAAAAATTTCAACAAAAAAAGAAACATAACTAAGCTAACAATAATGACAAGTTAAATTAAACATCAGCGCTAGGAGGGGCTTGATCCCCAAACTCATCTGCATCATCAGGTCCTGCTCCACTGGGGCCACCATCATCATCATCATGTCCCTTCAAAAAACAAAAAGTTTAAAACAAAAAAAATTATTAGTAAAAAAGAAAAAAGAGCATTAACTGGAAAACAACAAAAAGTGTTACAAGACCAAAATACTTACAGATGAAGAAGGTCTGAGCCCAAACTCTAGGCAACAAAGAATCTCTTCTTCTGGTACACATGACCAATCTTTTTCTTTGAGGCCTAAATCAACATTGGCTATGGCTTTGCTCTTGTTCATGGACGTCCATGTGGGATGTTCAAGAGGAAATTGGCCTACTACCTCCCTAGAAGCAGTAGTGATGGATCTCTCAGGATACCCCTCCATTACAGTGCACTCAACAAACTTATCATAGGAGGATCGTAGACCCAAATCCTCGACAAACATTTCCAACTGACATTGTTCAACAGACACTTCTTTTAGCCATCTTTTGTACTAGTATTTGTGGTCTTTCTAGTCTTGGCCCCATTTTTGTACCTTGGCAGCGAAGGCTTTCCAATCTTGGCATTTCCAGTTTAGCAAATAGATTTGAGCCCTTTGCTCAGCTAGCTCCTAATTCACCTTTACTTTACTATTTAACACATTCCAATATCTAGCATAGGTGATCTTAGAAGTTCTCTAGGTACTGTCCCCCACCAACTTAGCAGCCGCAAAATCATAACATGATTTGTAATCATTTCTTTCCTCTATTACCTTGGCATTATTCTTTTCAACTATTTGAACTTTCTACCTTAGCTGTTCAATGGAACATCTGCAAGTCCAAAGAGATTTAGCATTTTGCACCACGCATCTGGCATCTGCATCATAAATCTTCCTTGGAACTTGCCCAATCTATACAAGAAGTTTAGGTAGGCCATCAATATGGGTGGCCTTGGATGGATCCCATTCAAGTTTTGCACCTACCAATACAATAAGCATAACTTAGCCAATCAAAATTTAAGACAAGTTAAAACAGAGTAACTCAAGTCACTAAAAGCACGTACCTAATTCAGAGTCAGACTCCTGAAGATGATTAACCACTCCATTGACAATGCCGGTAATAAAGTCCACTTTAGTGTTCCCCTGCATAGGAAAGCCTTTAGGACCTTGCTTCATGCCCATCCATTCCTCCAATTCTTTAACCACACGCTCCTCTTTGGTTTCCTTGTCTACTATAATCTTGGCACCATCTGAAGGTACATCAAAGAAATTCAAAAAGAACTCGACGCTTAGATGGAACACAACCTTGAACCCCCAAACTCTCTATAGCAACTAAAAACGTTAGTGGCTGGAAAACACTGGGGGTTGGTGGACACGACAGTTCCAACCCCATATCTATGGGAGGGCCATGTTGGGTGTGTGCAGACACGGGGTGCCCTGAATGGTCTGGTCGATCATATAGGGACTTACATTGGCGTTAATATAGCCTTTTGCAATGTAAATAATGTAGAATGCGAGATAATTCTTGAAAGTAAATAAAGTAGAAAAGAAACTGTGAAAAATGCGACAGTAATATGACGTAATGCTTAAAGGTGAATAAAATAGAAAATGATGCAAAACGAGACAACAAACAAGAAATAAAGTAAAGTGTAGTTAGAAACATGCACCACTCTAAGGCTACAAAGTTGCTTAATCAGGGTGGATACAATTGATTGCATAGCGTGACAGGGTGTAGAGATCCCGAGAGTAACCAGGACGTGTCAAGAAAAAGGGCTATGTGCTTGGACGTGGACTTGGATGCAAGCAATATGGGATTCTACCAAGGTAGTAGAATAGGGACAAGACTCCACACAAATTGAGAAAGACTCACTATTTGCAGTGTCAATTAGAGAACTTCTGCTACAATGCCAGAGAGAGGAGAGGTCTTTATTTTCAAAAAAAAAAGGTTCACACCACATGAAAGCTATTTATTTCAAGGAAATATGAACTGCTTTCAAGATTGCCAATTTTTTAGGAATTGTGGACCTTTCCAAATTTCAGGTGCTTCTCAAAATTACTGACCTGTTACATGCTATTTTCTGGGATATTTATAGGGCTGAAGGTAAGCGAAAAGGGATGGTTTGAATGCTACGTGCCACAGGCCTGTGTTGTCTTACTAGTGCCACTCAAGCCACCTATGACCATTGGGCCTACAAGACCGTTGTGATGCAAACCTACCATGTAATAACTATGATCCTACCATGCTTTAATCATGCCGTCAGTGTTTGGAGATGTGTGCCAACGGTCCAATTAGGTGGAGTGCATTGATGTCACACAACCACCTGCATGCCTCGTTGTGCTGTGTGACCTAGCATGCTTGGTGTAGCATAGCACCTTTTCACATGTTTTGCTATCTATTACATGCTTGCTATGCTACGTAACGTAGCATAGCGTAGCAACTTGCCTCACTCACAAGAGTTTTGCCAATTTGCAAACTTTATTTCTTGTGATGCAAGTCTTGCAAATGCTGTTGACTCTACCTTTCGAACTACCTTCTATCTCTCCCGTAGGATTGCTACGCCTTGATGTGCCATGTAGCTTAGTGTAGCGTAGTAGCAGACATGGTCTGCCACTTCCTAATGGAAAGGGACAACATTGTAGAACTTGAAATGGGGCTAGGGGAGTGAGTAGTGAAGCCGTTGCAATGCTACACTGCGTGGCATAGCGTAGTATAGCACTTCGTTCTGCCAACATTTTCCGAAGCTTGCTACACTATGTAGCATAGCATAGCATAGCCGGCTTCATGACTTAGAAGACTTGCCAAACTATTTTTTGTGCATCTAGAGTGCTACTGCCAACTCTGCGCACTACTTTTGATCAGGCCGTCAACTGGGTAGGCTACTTTGGTGGATAGGCGGGATGATGTAGAGCTTATCCATGTCCAAAGTAGAAAATTTTCCAAACTATCCGACCTGAGCTCATAATGTTCTTCTCCTGAAGAACTGATGTAGTGCTACACAGATTTGCATGCCCGGTGAAGCAAGAATGACTTTGCATTTTTTGGGATGTTTCATTGGCCCCTCTTTGTTGACATCTAGAGAATGGGTTTCGATAGACGTCGACAAAGAATACGAAACACCGCAGTAGGAAAAATGCTAGGGTTGTTGCTTGGTGAGTGTTGAGATGTCACTTGGGCATACTTTGGAGTGTTGCATTGATTTTTTGGAGGTTAAGGTAGAGATCAAAGATGATATTTAACAGAGTCCCTCATTAGAGTGCTCTAAGGTGCTTGTTTGTGTTTTCATCTTTGGTTGGCGCTATTCTTTAACCTCCTGTAGGACAGGCATTCCCTTCACAAGATGAGTTGTGTTACATATGTGAAGGGCTTTGACCTGTTCACATATATCTTCCGTACGGTGAGTTGTGTTACACTCATATCAGAATTTCCACTCTAAAGTAGCTAAGCTAGTCGAGGCACTCACTTCGCAATGCGGTAGCATTTGCTGCCATGGCGAGACATACCATAGGGGCAAAGGTCTTGTTGGCTACTGGAATTGTTGTTACTCTTGGGCACCATTGCTGGTGTGAGATGCCCAAAGCTGGAAGGCCAGTAGCTTCCTTAGCAATGCTAGTGTGGGGGAGCTAGCCTCCAAGGCGATGGGAGTTGTTGTGGGCATGGATGCATTGGAATCCCTGCCAAAGGAATGCATGCTTAGTCCAACTATGGGATCAGCTACCACATAGCTAAACATTGTGTGAGCCAAAACCTTGGTAGGAAACTGAAGAGCAACAATATTGTGGCAAGGCCACAATACTGTCAGCACCCCAAAAGTGGGAACAAGCCTAGGAACTACTATCAGGGTGGTGCGTCATGGCAATGGTAGGTCCAAAGGGCCTATGTGACATCATACGATGTCTTCAAAGCGTTAGCATGACATTGAGGGTGGTGGCACCACACATGCTCTGGACTGTGTTCTCCTTGTATTAAGAACTACGTCTTGGAGCTGCGACGTCCCACCCATGCGCTAGCATCATGCCCGTTCATTCAACATGTATCTGGTGGTGGTTCATGTTGAGGGTGCAACGCGAACCCAATTTAAGGTCTTAGTAGACCGTGTGCTGGTTTAAGGTCCCAGCGGACTATTTTGCTGGTTTTAGATCCCAGCGGACCGTACATGTTAGTTTATCATCATAGTAGATGTGCAATGCTAATTTATAGTCATAGTGGACTATTAGTTCCAGTTTTACATCATAGCGGATGGCTATTGCCAATTTAACGCCATGGAGGGCGCTACTCAATGTGGCTAGTTTATTGTCATTGCGGACACTGCTTGGTGCTATTGCCAGTCTATCATCATAGAAGATGATGCCTTTTGTTTTCGTGGTGCTTCAGACCTAGTACAGCTTGAGATATGAGTGATTCACCAAATTGGGGAACTCGTTGCCATCCATGTCTACCAGCTTGAAGGCTTCATTTCCAAAGGCTTTGGTAACCACTTAAGGACCTTTTGAGTTGGCTGAGAACTTACTCATGTGCTCACGAATGGCCGTGAGGATGAGGTCTCCCTTCTGCACTAGGCGTCGATGTGGATCTGCATGGTGCTTCTGCTGTTACTTGTTCCGATAGTGCTCGATGCATCTCAACATTTGCATGTGTTCTTTCTGTACTGAGTCAAGGTTGATGGTTCGTGACTCATTATTCTAGACTTCACTCACAACATTGGATAGGATCATTCAGAGTGACAATACCTGCAACTCAAGAGGAAAGATAGCTTTAGATCCATAAAAAAGATTGTAAGGGGTCTTACTTGTTGTAGTTTGGCATGTCGTTCGGTAGGCCCAGAGGACATAGAGGATTTGCTCATACCACCACCTCTTGCTGTTATTAAGCATATGCTTTAGCAAGTTGATGATGGACTTATTTGTAGCTTTCTCCTACCTGTTGGCCTATGGATAATAAGGGGAAGAAAATGATTTTTTAATGCCTAGGTTGCTACAGAAGGTTCAGGTTTCTGCACTACTGAACTGTAGCCCATTGTCGATCACAATAGTCATTGGAAGCCCAAACCTAGTTACGATGTTATCGAGGATGAAATGGTAGATTTGTTGAGACATTTTTTTCCTTAGGGGAATAGCTTCCACCCACTTGGTAAAATACTCTGTAGCAGTGATAATGAAGCTATGACCTACGGAGGACTTAGGCATAATAGATCCTATGAGGTCTAGTCCCCATCATTGGAAAGGCCACATTATTTGTGTTGGATGCAGATCTGTAGGTGCTATGTGTATGAGATTTTCATATCTCTAGCATGTGTCGTATGTTTTGACTTTCGACAAGAAGTCACATTCCATGTAGGGCCAATAGTACCCTAGGCATCTGATTTTCGCAACCATAGCCCTAGGTGCTATGTACCCATCACACAACCCTTCATGGACCTCATTAACTACCTTCTGTGCCTGCTTGCCACCCACGCATGCTAGCAATATCCCATCATAGGACTATGAACACATGACATCATTTCCCATAAGCATGTATTGCCGAGCATGCTTACAGATTGCATCTCTCTGGGCTGATGTCAATCCACCTAGGGGTTCACCATGCTATAGATAAGCTTTAATGTTATCGTACCACTTTGCGGCATCCGCAGCATCGACAGAGGCCATGTGTTCTACCTGAGTGATAGGCTCTATGCATTCTATGATCATGGTTGGCAGGTTTGCCAGGGAATCTGATGGGATGTTTAACACAAGGGTAGCTAGGGCATTTGCTACGGTGGTCTCATTGCGTGGCACATGTTGCACATCAGTGATTGCAAATTGATTAAGTAAGATTTTTGCTAGGTTAGAATAGGGTTGCAGGTGCGTAGCCTTGCAGGCATAGACTTCGATGATTTCATTCACGACTAGTTGTGAATCTCCCTGGATTGCCAAATGTTGTACATGCAGCACTCGGGTAGTTAAGAGGCCTCTAAATAGCCCCTCGTATTCTTCCATGTTTTTGGTGCAAGGGAACACAAAAAAATAAGAAGATGGATATATTTCCCCAAAGGGGAATGTGATCGTGGTAGTGGCACTAACTCTGCATGCAGTTGAGGCACCGTTGAAATGCAAGGTAGCTTCAAAATGTGATGGGATGATATTGACATTGCTAACGTACTCGTCTGGGAACTCTGGGTCTATGATAGCTTGGTCATTGACTGGAAATGCTGTAAGTTGGTTTGCTATGGCCTGATTTTTTGTCGATGATTAACTTACATATCATAGGTCAAACTCCATAGTTATTACTTTTTATCAAGCTATCTTGCTACTTTCGTATAGGTTGCTAGTGATAGCCCGAAGTATATTGCTTTTGCAAATGATGTTAGTTGCGCTGCAGAATAGGTAATGCCACCACTTCTTTAGTGCAAACACTAGGGCTAGGAAATTCCTCTCCACTTCATTGTATTTTTCCGTGTATGCTATTAGTGCATGGCTCAGGTAATACACTGGTATCTCAGAACCATCATCCCACTTTTGACATAGCAATGCTGCTATGGATGTGTCCGAGGTGGTAAGGTATATAAAGAAATGCTTGTTCCTTTGCAACGGGTGCACCGTTGGGAGGTGCAAGAGCTCCTTCTTTAGGTCGTCAAAGGCTTGTTGAAACTGGGTTATCCATTCAAAGTCAATCCCTTTTTTTAGGAGATGTTGCATTAGGTGTAACTTGTTGGTCAACCTTGCTATAAACCTTCGAATGAATTGCACTCTACCTTGTAGACCACGTAACTCCTTCAGGTTTGTTGGAGGTGCTAGGTTGACGATGGCCTTGACTTTGTCGGGGTCCACCCATATTCTAGCCTCTGATACTATGAACCCTAACATACGTTCGGTCTTCACCCCAAGGATGCACTTCTTAGGATTGAGGTGCAGGTCATGCATTTGGCAACATATGAGGACTATCCCTAGGTCATGCAAGTGATCGGTTGCCTTTTTGGATTTAACCACTATGTCATCTACATAGTCGTTTAATTTTTCTAGGATGTAGTCACTAAAAATGTATGTCATGGCTCACTGGTAGGTTGCTCTAGCATTCTTCAGCCTGAAAGGCATCATGGTATAGAAGAAGGTTCCCCATGGGGTCATGAAGGTTGTTGATAGCTAGTGCTCTGGGTTGATGTGAATTTGGTTGTATCTGGAGAAACAATCCATGAAAGATAGTAGAGAATGGCCAGCTGTGGTGTTGATGAGTTAATCAATACTCGGGAGTGGAATGTTGTCTTTGATCATTACCTTGTTCAAATCCAATAAGTCTATATAGATTCATATCCCTCCTATTTTCTTTGAGAATACAACGATGTTGGACACCCACTCTGAATAGTTGACTGCACAAATGAAGCCTGCTTGGTATAGCTTAGTGATTTCATCCTTCACAGCTAGTGCAATTTCTAGCTTAATTTTCTGAGCCTTTTCCTTGATTGCCTTTACATGTGGGTCTAGGACAATGTTGTGCTAAATTAGCTACGGATCCAGACCTGGCATGTCGTTGTACGACCATGCGAAGACATCAATGTGGTCTTGCAGAGTCTTAACTATGCTTTCATATGTTTGTGTCTCTAGGAGGGAGCTGAGTCTTAATGTTTTCACCTCTCCCTTTGATGTGGTCATAGGTGTCTCGACGAGAGGATCCTCAGTTACATCCCTAGCCTCTAGGTCTAGTGCCTAAACTAGATTCTTGGGCTAATCCGAGGGTGCCTCTAAGGTTGCTATGGTGCTAGTTGTATTTGACTCCTAGTTGATCATGTTAGGGTTCAACTGTCTCATGAGCTTGCCTGGTGGCCATGCTAATATTAAAGGCATGGAAAGGTCACAATGGATTTCCATCTTTTTCTTGACCTACCATCATAAGATGAAAGCCTAGGTAAGGGTCGTTAAAGATTGTATGAAACACAAATCTGCGAAACAACGCTGAGATGCAACTTGCCAAGTGTGGAAATGTAAAGATTGAAAGCTTTCTAGTTTAAGGTCATGGTGGACCACCACGGCACAAGAGTCTAGAATTGCTACAGATATAAAATTACTGATATGAAGTGTGAGGCTGTGTAACTGTAGATGTGCTAATGCTAGACTGCTAGTTTAGTGTCATCTCGGACTGCCACGCAAAATCTTAATATGCAACATAATAAAAAAAGGAGAGTGTGAGTATGAAGAGTACTGAACTTCTAGTGCGAGAGTGAAGTCATGAAACTGTTAGGAAATGTGATACCACCTATGTCGAAGCGGATGAGGTAACTACTGATGTAAGGATGCAGTTAGTTTAATTTCATTAAAAACTGTGAATGTAACGGGTTGAAAATACTAATTTAGGATCCTTTCAGACCATAAAGGGTCCAACTATGCTATGATCATTAGTTTAAGGTCTTTTCAGACATTTAATTGGAAACAAATATTATATTTTTTTTCTTTCCAGACAAGTAAGTAGTTGGCTTGAAGTATGCCAAGGCTAAAATGCTAACAGTGCTATGATGTCGTGGCGAGCATGCTACGCTGCACGCCACACTCTGCATTAATTGGAGAGAGAGAGGGAAATTTTTTCCATTTTTTCCACTACTACCATAAATAGGGATTGGACCCTGGTAATTTCACTATTTTCACTGTAAGAGTGCAGAATCCTCATCGGAGCACTCAGTGATTTCGGAGCGTGGAGCAATTGTGTTGATCAATTAGCAAGAAGAATTTCTATAGCGAAGGTCATAAATTTGCAAGTAGGGCCATGGATCCTAAGACTCATCTAGTGCTTGTGAAGGTCAAGGAGGTGAAAAAGACCCTGAGGCATGCACCACAAGTGCACGTTCCAGCGTGAGAGAGTGCACTGTTGACCCAGTGAGTTTTCATATCTCCTTTACCCTTTTCATTTTGTGCCTTCTTCTACTTTCTACTCTGAATTTATGTCTTATTTTCTTTGCTATATGTATTTTTTGCGACTAGTGTGTAAGGGTTTTGTTGTGATTTATGTCTTTTTCTGTCGTGACCAGTGTGTAAGGGTTTTGTTGTGATTGCATGCAAGGCCGTTGCCGTTGTCATGGTTATGGTGACTGCGGGGCTGGGACCATTTAAGTTGTTTGACCATGGTATTCCATGATGTAAAACCCTCAATAGGGTTTGGTTATGTCTGATGTGGCACTGTGGCACGTGTTTTGTTTGATTATGTCATTAGTTGTTTCGCTGCTATGCTAGGCTACTTGCAAGTTCTTGCTATGCTAGGCTTTTGCATCCTTGCTACGCTACGTATGGACAAGGGGTTATGCTATGCTATATTTATGGTCTGCTAGGTGCTGTTATGTTGTGCATGTATTGCATTCAAATGTGATGCCAATATTTGCTAGTTGCATCATGCAGGGTAGGGCCAAGGTCTAGGCTGATCGTTTTGGACCTTGGAGGGGTCCTATGTCATATGGCCAGACCTATGGCCAATGTTCCTCCTCCCTCGATCTGTGTGGGAGACCAAGTGATTTGGTTCAGGGAAGGGGCATGAGACTTCTTGTAATTTCTTCTCAACCACTTTAGTCTGATTGTTTGGTCCTCCTTAAACAAGACGTAGGCATCCAGCATAATAGAGGCCATGCTGCCAGGGTCAAGTCTGGGCATCTTAAGATATCTTTCCAATGACACGACTACAAGTAGGCCAGGAGGGGGGTCCAACCAACACTCACTAGGGTTGAGGCATTTAGCCTAGATTTGGGACATGCCAGAATTCAACTACTATCACCCATACAATACATTATACCTTGCATGTCACATGGCAACGTACTTTTAGAACCCATAGGGAACCATCTATTGTGTTGGCAGGTGATTTTTGCATATTTGCTTTACTTCATTGTGCAACGCTGGCCATACTTGGCTAAGTGTTGATAGTGTATGCTTATCACCAGGTTCTATATTAATGATGATGAGGTTCATGACTAGTCAGATGAGCTAGCCACAATGCAGCTAGCCCTATAGGAATTTGCCTCTGCCAAGAGCCTGAGGGCGGGCATGATCGATCATCGTGGGGGGAATACCATTCCTACCTATGCATGCTTACCACTTTCTATATTCAATGTAGTGTAAAGGGTTGGCTGGACAAGGAGTGAAGAGAACCTTTCAAGCAGGTGATGCTTCATGTGATTCTGGTGGCTGAACTCCTGCTATTGCCATCACCGTATAGACCTGGTGGGTTAACAGGTAGGTTCCACATGCTTAAGTGTTTTCGTAATTTTTTCATTCTCTGCAGTGTTATGCTAAGTATGTCTTGTGAAAATTGTTACAGGGGTGAAAAATCCTCATGAGGTGATGGTGGTAACTACCAAGAGGCAAGGGGAAAACATCTACATCAAATACAGTGAAGTAGCGCTGAGCCAGAGTTGGTTAGAACGAGGGGCTCTAGACCCTTTGCTCAAGAAAATTCGAAGGGTGGGGCTTATGGATCTATTCATGGCACCGAATCTAGGAATCTCTACTGTCGAGATGCTCTCCTTGGTCAACTCCTTCTTTGGGTAAGTGAGCCTTTTTCGTACGTACGTACAAGGTGTGCAGGTGGTCATTAACATCAATGAGTAGCTATTTGCAGATTTTTTTAGCATTCTTGTCGATGACATCGATGTAGTGTTGAAGGGCAAGTAGGAGTTGACCCTTTAGAAGTAGCATATCGAGGAGTGGCTAGGGCTCACCATGGAGTGAAAAGGGTTCCCCATGGAAAAGCTTAAGGATGGCCCTATATACCAAATATTTCATGCCCGCGCATTTCCTCAATTGCTCATCCAAGGCAAGGTCCTGGGGCTTGAGCAGGCATGGGTAATGTGGGAAGTCATGGAGGAAGGGGCCCATAACAACTGGGCTGAGTTCCTATGTAGTGGTTTGCAGGCTGAGATTTTGGGACTCTATGAGCAAATGGAGTCCCATCCTAACATACACTATGCCTTCTACATAGGCTATTTGAAGTACTTCGCGGAGTTCCTGGTGGTCCAGGAGAATGGAGCTTGGCCCAAGCTAGATCATAACCAAATTCCCAAGCCATTGATTTGACAATTCTTCCAGACTATGCAAGCCTAGGATCCCCCAGAAATGGTTGGAGAGTCACTATCTATAACAACTAAAGGTCTAGCATTTCGTAGTGCTTGTGGCTAGGACAGTGTAGGAGAGATGCCCCCTGTCATAGTTGGTAGCGTGACGTGGGGTGAATGTCTCATGGTTGAGATCGTGCCTAAGGAGCTGCGAAGGAAGAGACCTCCCTTGGCTAGGGAAAACCTTCATGAAGAGGAGGGGTGATGACTGCGGCTCAAGCTATGGCAGACGCAACCCCCCATTGGTAAGTGCTTTTTGTGTAATGCTTATCTTGCTATAGTTTGCTACTCTATGCTTCGTTAGGCAATGCATCATAGCGTAGCATTTGTTTCGAGCTAACTTGTTTTGGATTGTTATAAATATGTCATTTTTTGCTAGAAGAGGAAGAAGAGGATGAAGAAGAAGGTGACGAGGAAGTGTCAATCCTTAGGAAGGGGGCGATTAATAAAGACGCGGAGGCCCTAGTTTTGGAAGACAGGGTCCCGATCTGAAATAATGGAACTCCTATCTCTAGGGTAGGGGCTCTTGTCATTAGGGAGCCTCTTCCTACCAATGAAGAGGTACCTCCTAAAAATAAAAAAGATGCTGGTCTCCAGAAAGGAAAGGCACTAGTGCATGAGGAAGGAGCTCTCATGGACTTGTCCAGGCCCTCTATTGAGCCTACCACGATCATCTTGCATCGGCAAGAAGAAAGACCGCAGCCAGATGCTGGTGAGTTGGGCCCTGCATGTGCCTTATCATAGTCCACTTTGGTCATTGCTAACATGCTTAATCATGTAATAGGTGCTATTGTTGATGTCTCAGGACCTCCCCCACCTCGTACGGAGTCATGGGCTGATGTCCCCGACAAGTTTGCATTTTCTTAGGGACTTGTCGATAACATGATTAAATGCCTTCAGCAGGCAGACCCTCGCACGGGTAAGTAGGAGTGTTAACTATCGTTATGTTGCTATGCTAAAGCTTTCAGGTTTGTTGATTATGCTATGCTAACGCGATTAACATGTTCTATGCATTGAACAGCCTCTCGGCTTAAGTGGAACCCAGCACAACCTATGAAGGTTGGCGCAATGCCTACACTCTTGCCTAACGTGACTGAGGTATCCCCTCGCATGTTTGATGAGAGGCTTATAAGTGTGTCCTACACTCAGCATGCTCTCTATGGGAGTGTAGATGCACCAATGAGGACCTGTGGAAATGAGACCACAGGGCTGAGCAAAGGGAGGCTGAGCTGGTCGTCAAGGTGGAGAACCTCAGGTCGAGGATCAATTTCCTCATAAACTGTAACCCTGACCCTGTTGATTTAGAAAGGGTTATAGATGACTATGCTAGGTTTTGGACTATCATCCATCAAAACATTGAATCCATCCACAAGATAGTCAAGCAGCAAATGCAGATGGACTTGCTAGCCCAGAAGTGCCAAGACATGAAAGACATCAGTGCCAAGGTCTGGATGGGGAAAAATCTAGAGAGACCACAAACATACAGACAAAATGGAGAATGAGATCCATCAAAAACTATACAAATACATCGCTATGGAGGCATTCACATATGAAATGTTTGTGAAGGCCATCAGCGCTTCTAAGGCCTATGCTAAATTTAAAGAGTAGGTGAAGGTCACGGAATCTCCTGACTTGAGGGTGAACCTTCCTACAAGAGAGATCGCAATCGCCTCCCTTTTACCAGAACCTCTAAAGTGGATGACCTTGGAAATGGAGAAATTTGTTGCTGTGAATGCTAAGCCTAGTGACAGGCGTTGGATGGATATTTTGATAAAGGAGATTTGGTGTCACCTCAGGCTTGGTCTAGACCAGATACCCTTTGAGACCGACGTAGGCTCCCCTTAGGTTATGTCGCTTTAATGTGTAGATGTTTATGCTATGCTATAGTTAGCATTTTTTGCATTTTTTGCCTTAGCTAACTACTTCATTTTTGGGATACAGGCTCATGACGAAGGTGTGAGACCCATGGAGGGAGGAAGTGAAGAGTTGGCAGGAGGCAACACAGGAGCGGGTGATGCACAAGTAGATGAAGCTGAGGCAAATGATGAAGGCAATGTGAATGGAGATAACCCATGATTGCATGGGACTTTCTCTTCTTCTTTTTTTGAAAATTCATTGCAAATTTTGGAATGTTGGGATTTTGAACAATTTTTTTTGAAAACTTTGCAAACACTACCAATAGGCAAAAATTTTGAATGAAAGAAGCAAATTCAGAAAGCAAACTGATTTTATGTTAACTCGTGTACTATGTAAATTTTTCATGCTTTTGTGTGCTAGTTTTAGGCCATCTTGGGCCATTAGTGTAGCATGCCAGAAGATTAGTATGTTAATAAAGTGGAATGCAACGATGTTAGTTTTAGGCCATTTCGGGCCATAGCGTATCATGTTGAAAGGATGACATATAAACTAGGTAAGGAAATGGTGAGTGCATAAGGATATCAATTGGGTAGGAATTCATAAGGTTGCTATGCTATGCATAGCTGTCTCTTGACCTATCGTGGGTTAGTCAGAACATAGGATCGAGGTATTTTACTAAGGCCCTCATTCATATCACTGTCCTTCACTTGGATGGGCAATTCAACCCATGCGTTTTTGATTTGAGAGTCGGCCTATTGGACCAATCCTTTCATTGCATGATTAATGCATGCATGAACGGGCACTTCCTCCTTAGAGGTTGTAACCTCTGAACCTCATTCCATGTTTATGTTGTTGATTGCTTGCATTGATACTTCATCACCATGGATTATCACCTCCCTACCTGCATATGCTAAGTGGATTTCCTGGTGTATAGGTGAGGAGACAGCCCTAAGTTGTGCTAACCATGATCTTCCCAAGATCAGGTTAAACCCAGACATCTCCTCGACCATGATGAACGTTACATCTATGGGGAATTGGTCCCCTACTATGAACTTTATGTGAACTATGCCCTTCACCAGGACGCGTGCCCCATTGAATGACCTTAGACATGATGTCATCATTGGTTTGATCTGGTTGACCAATCCCAACTTGTCCACAATGGGGAAGGAAATGACGTTTATGGCAGCCCCATCATCAACATGTACCCTTTGGATTTGGTGTTGACCGACCAGAATTGTGATGAAGAGAGGTGTTGTAGTCACCTAACCTCCTTCATGATGTTCCCTAATGACATCATTACTAAAAGTTAATTGAGGTGGTGTAGGCTCTACGGGTATAGAGGGAAGCATCACTGAATGGATTGCTTCCTCTTCTACTAGCATATTTTCGTCGACTGGAATCACCATTAATATGTGGACTAGAGCTTTGCAGTGGGGTACAGATGTCATAATGAGGTCATACAAGCTCAATGCAACATTTTTCTACTTTAGGACTTGCTCAACCTGGATAAGGGCATCCAGAAGGTCTTGGCCACCCACTTGTCTGATACCTTCTTCCTCTTTAATTTGTCCTAAGAGACAAATCTACCAAGGAGAGTTGACTTAGGATCTGGGTTCAAATCCTTGTTGGTGAGGTAATGCAGGTTGCATAATTGTGTCGACCTTCATCTTTTGTGATGAAGGTATAGATGCGAGGGATGAAGGTGTAGGCTCAGGGATACCTTTGATGGTACTTTCCTTTGACGTTTCACCCATCAAGTGGGCTTCTCACCCTGTGGGGCGAGGAGGCTATTTAATGATGTTGCACGGGATAGGGGCCGTTGAAGATGTTGGGCCCCTAATAATGAATGGAGCTAGAGTTGTTAACTAGTGAGACCACGTGGCCTCACCAACAGGTAGTGTGGAGGTAGATGCCTGTGGTGGAACTTTCAAGATGAAGGACGGTATCTTGGACCAATCATTGGTGGTGTTGGTGCACTACGATGAGGCACACGGATCACAAAAGGCTGGCAGGGTAGCATGGGATCATTGTCAATGTCGATGGTGTTGATTACGTAACTGTCATTGTTGGCATTGAAAGGATCTGTGTAAACATACATAGATTGATTTTTAAGGCGTACTAGGTTGCTTTCGTCCAACATCAGCTTCCCTAGATTGATTAATCTTTGGATGTCATCTTGAAATGACAAACAATAATCTGTGGTGTGACCACATAGTTGGTGGTAGTTACAAAAACTGTCTAGCCTAAAACCCCTAGGAACTAGAGGCTCATTAGGTAGGGCCAAAGAGGAATTCGTAAGGAGCTTGCAGTAGCGTTGATGTCTTGCGTTCGCTTCTTCTGACATCTGCTTGTGTTGGAGGTATCCTGTTGCCAACAGTTGCTTCAGGAGTTCTGAAGGTTTAAGAGGTAGTGGGGTGTGTTTTGAGCGATTGTTATGCTCAAAGTTTAGTTTAGTGTATGCATATGTCTCAAGTGCAGGTGTAGCAGATTGTGGTGCTTGGCCTAGTTTGGGCACAAGGTTAGCCGCAGGTATGGCAGGTTTCATATTATTCTTGCTACCGCTACTACTAGGCTTAGGTTTGGCATCGATCACTACAGCAGCTACTATGGTTGTCGAGGCCTTACCTTTATCCCTTTTGGCAAAGGTGTTCTTGTACGCGATGTAGGCCAGGTCTTTGCTTGCTTTGGTCATGTCTTGTATGCTTTTAGTTTGATCAAAAGCTTGACTAACAGAGTGTGGAGCGAGGTAATATAGTTTGGACTTGATAAAGTCATTTACTGCATCCTTAAAGATGGCTAACAAGTGAGCCTCTTCAATGGGCTCTCGGATTTCATTAAGTGTCATGCTCCAATGTTGAATGAATTTTTGGACTAGTTCTAGCAGGTCTTGTTTCATGCTCATCAGCTAATCCAGCGTGGTTTCTGGCTTCAAGTTGTACTTGAAGCATGTCATGAACTAGGTCAAGAGTTCTTCCAAAGTTGAAATGGATGAACATGGCAATGCACGGTACCAATCTAGGGCTTTCCCGGCTAGGAACATGGCAAAGACATGAATGATCATATGTGAGCATTGTTGCAATAGCAAAGAATCTGATTGAAAAGTGACAAGATGTGCATTGGGATCTCCCTCCCCTTCGTACTTTGTGAAGTGTGGGAGAGACATCCTAGGTGATAATGTTAGAGTAGGGATTGCAAGGCTGACGGGGTCGTCTTGATAAAAGTCCATGAATTGTACCATGTTAGACCCAACAACTTTGAGGCATTTTATTTCCTTAGTAAAGGTTTGGATGAGATGAAATGCTTGGTCTAGACCTGGAGATGTTGTAGATGGTTGAGGAACCGTAGAGGTAGTTCCCATATGTGGAACGGTGGTAGTGGCAGTTTGACCCATCGGTGGTGCCATTGGGGCCACCCTCGCTAAAGATGCTTCTTGCGTTGTCCACCACCTGGTGGGTGGTATTGTTGGAGCAACAACAATGGGTTGTGCCATTAGATAGAATATTTGGGTCACCAGCGGGATAGACCATGGCCCCGTTCTAGGATGTACCACTTGTGTGGTTAGGTAGGTCTACGGGCGAACGTAGTGAGACATCTACGACGGTTGTAGAATAGATGAAAAAGTGAACGGGGTCCACCCCATGGATGGGCTAGGGCTCATCATTATGGGTGGAATAGGTGTGATCATAGGAATTGTCATGGAAGTTGTATGCGATTGCGAAGTAGGTATAGTATGAACATGAGGTAGGATAGCCATGATAGGCATGTTACGTACTGCAGGAATATGTTAATGAACAGTTTGCGATGGCATGGTTACTGCTAACACAGCTAGGGAATAAGGATGATGATATGCTAGGAATGTAGCATGGCTAACCATTGTAGTTGCAG
This sequence comes from Gnetum montanum, assembly GCA_015680685.1. Classification (NCBI taxonomy): domain Eukaryota; kingdom Viridiplantae; phylum Streptophyta; class Gnetopsida; order Gnetales; family Gnetaceae; genus Gnetum; species Gnetum montanum. The sequence continues at coordinate 504,136 of MNCI01001248.1, forward strand.
TTGTATTTTGTTGAGTGTTGGTGTGATAACAAAGGAAACGGTGACAGACAATTGGTTTTACCAGAAGGACTAGGTAGGTGGGACAAGAATGGGGTTGGCCTAGCCTCCCTCATCAAATTGAGAATCAAGTTCCTCCTGTCCATCTTGAAAGGTGTCATCATTGTTGGACGCAATGTCCTATTGCTCGCTAAGCTTGGTCAACTAGATTAGTTAATCTAAAAGCCTTTGGTATGCTTGTGTTAAAGGTAAAGAAATGCTGGGGGTAGGAACGAATTCCTTCCCATTGTAGTAAGCAAACTTGAAGCTACATTTTTCTTTGAGTTTGTGTAAATCCAAGGGCAGATTAGCTTGCACCTTTGTACAAAGGAAACTGTAACACTCATGTTGATGGGCCAGTCCCTCAAGTCCTCGATTTTGGACTCTGAGAGACCGACGTGCTTCCTGCGCTGGATTCAGTAGTTGTTTGGCACCAGTAGTGCCTTGAACCATGAAGGGCACCTCCGTGTTGAAGGTGTCAATAGTAGTGGTGGTGGAAGCCATTGCTAAGCAAGTGATTATGCAAAAAATTCAATAAGTGCAAAAAGAACAAATGGATTGAAAAGGCAACAAAAGGTGACTTTACGTCTTGCTAGATTTTGGAGGAACTGTCGAGGTGACTGATCTGTACCACACAAAGTGTAAATAGCCACGAAGGGTGTCACATTTATGCCAATGCATGATGAGGTACAGAGCACATGCAAGACTACCGTAAGGCAAGTTTAGTTGACAAGAGATTAAGAAGGCTTTATGTCTCGTAGGATCTTGGAGGGACCGTTGAGGCAACCAACCAACATCACACAAGGTGCAAACAACCATAGTAGGGTGTCACATTTATGCCTGTGCTAGCTAGGGTGAAAAGCACATGCAAAACTACTATAAAAGAAAAGGCAAGTTAACTCACCGTCGAAAGGCTTTATGTCTCATAGGGTTCTAAAGAAATCATCGAGGCGACTGATCTACACCGCACAATGCATAAACAACCACAGATGGGTGTCAAGTCTATGCTAATGCATGTTGGAGTGTAGAAGGCTTACGAGACTACCATAAGATGAGTAGGTTAACCAGAAGGCTTTGCACCTTGTAGGATCCCAAAGGGACCATTGAAGTGACCAATCTGTATTACACGGAGTGGGGTACACAACGCATGCAAGGCAACCATAAGATGGGCAAGATAACTAGTGATCAAGCAGGTTTTATGTCTCGTAGGATCCCAAAAGGATCGTCGAGGTGACTGGTCTATAGCACAAGAAATGGGGTGCAGAACGCATGCAAGAAAACCATAAAATGAGCTAGTTATCTAGCAATTGGAGGCCTTGTATTCTGTAGGGTTCTAGAGGAACCATTGGGGTGACTGATCTACATCGCACAAAGCGCAAACAACCGCAAGAGGGTGTTTCATTTATGCTCATATGTACCAGGGTGCAGAAGGCTCACAGAACTACCATGACACATAGAAAAGACACCAAAAGGCCCTTCTTCTAGCACCAAAAAACTATAGTGACCAAAAACGTCGGTAGCTAGAAAACATCGGGGGTTAGCAGATGCGACAGTTCCAACCCCATATCCATGGGAGAGCCGTGTTGGGTGTGTGTGGATACAAGGTGCCTTGAACGGTCTGGTAGATCATACAGGGACTTACATTGACGTCAATATAGCTTTTGCAATGTAAATAATGTGGAATATGAGATAATGCTTGAAAGTAAATAAAGCAAAAAAGAAACTGTGAAAAATACGACAGTAATGCGACATAATCCTTCAAGGTGAATAAAATAGAAAATGATGCAAAACAAGACAAAAAAAAAGAAATAAAGTAAAGTGTAGTTAGAAACATTCACTGCTTTGAGGCTACAACGCTACTCAATCAGTGTGGATATAATCGATTACACAGCATGATGGGGTGCAAATATCCTGAGAGTAACCAGGACATGTCAAGAAAAAGGGCTATGTGCTTGGATGCAGACTTGGATGCAAGTAATATAGGATTCTACCAAGGTAGTAGAATAGGGATAGGACTCCACACCAACTAAGAAAGACTCACTGTTTGCAGTGTCAAACAAAGAACTTCTGCTATAATGCCGGAGAGAGGAGAGATCTTTGTTTTTAAAAAAATGGTTCACACCACTTGAAAGTTGTTTATTTCAAGGAAATGCAAACTTCTTTTAAGGTTGCCAATTTTTTAGGAATTGCAAACCTTTTCAAATTGCGTGTGCTTCTCAAAATTACCGACTTATTATATGTGGTTTGTTGGGATATTTATAGGGCTAAAGGTAAGCGAAAAGGGACAGTTTAAATGCTACGTGCTGTAGGCCTGTGTCGTCTTACTGGTGCCACTTGAGCCATCTATGATCATTGGGCCTACAAGACTATTGTGATACAAACCTACCATGTAATAACTGCAATCCTACCATGCCGTAATCGCGCCATCAGCATCTAGAGACATGTGCCAACGGTTCGATTAGGTGGAGTGCATTGATGTTGTACAACCACCTGCATGCCTCGCTGTGCTTTGTGATGTAGCATGCTTGTGTAGTGTAGCACCTTGTCACGCGTTCTATTATCTATAACATGCTTGCTATGCTATGCTACACTATGTAACATAGAGTAGCATAGCAGCTTGCCTTAGTCGCAAGAGTTTTTCCAATTTGCAAACTTTGTTTCTTGCAATGCAAGTCTTGAGAACGTCATTGACTCTGCCTTTTGAACCACCTTCTATCTCTCCTGTAGGATTGCTACGCCTCACTGCGCCATGTATCTTAGTGTAGCGTAGTAGCAAACATGGTCCGTCACTTCCTAATGAAAAGCGACAGCATTGCAGAACTTGAAATGGGGCGAGGGGAGTGACTAGTGAAGCCATTGCCATGCTACACTGCGTGGTGTAGCATAGCGTAGCACTTCATTCCACCAACATTTTCTGAAGCTTTATATGCTATGTAGCATAGCATAGTGTAGCTAGCTTTGTAACTTAGAAAACTTGCCGAACTATTTTTTTTTGCATCCAGAGTGCTGTTGCCAACTCTGTGCACTACTTCTGATCAGGTCACCGACTAGGCAGGCTACTTTGGTGCATAGGCAGGATGATGTAGAGCTTATTCATGCCCAAATTAGAAAATTTGTTGAACTATCTAGCTTGAGCTCAGAACGTTCTTCTCCTAAAGAACTGATGTAGTGCTGCGCAGATTTGCCATGCCCGATGAAGTGAGAATGACTTTGCATTTTTTGGGGTGTTTCACTCGCATGAAAAAATAGCTCACTTCATCTTTGAAAGAATCAACAATGGAGACCATTTCGGTCATGGAGACGATAGGGGTTAAGGTAATCAATAGATCCAGTAGACCAGCATTGATTAGGCAAGTAATAACATGTTGAGATGCCTTAGTATGCAATCATCACTGTCCATCTTTCATCTCCCCGAATTTCATGAACAAAGTACCCTCGGTACGCCCAGTCACGAAGACAATCCCACCTAGGGTAACATCTGATGCAATGATATGTTAAACAAAAGATTAAAATCATGATAAACAATGGGGTAGCAAGGACAAAATAAGGCTCAAAACATAATCACTTACCACTAACAAATGGATCAGGCATACTTGGCATTGGATCAACCATTGGAGGAAACACGGGACCATTACGGGATCAATCTTTATGTAGCCACCCTTGAGCTTCACACCACTCAAAGGTCCTAGAATACTGTTTGTGATAATGGACAATTGCACCCTTGGTTTGGGCTAAAATGGCACCACAAAGAGTGGGGCCCACCAGAAAAGCCTCCAAGGCTATATGTGTCAAGTCAAGTCCATCATCATTCCTACGCACTCCATCTTCATCAAATCAAGGCCTGTAAAGAAACAATGATAAAACATCAACAATAGTATAAATTCAAAACAAGTAAAATAAAGGACAAATCGAAAGAGCTTACCTTTCTACCCTGTACACTATTCTAGGTGCATTTTGGAATAATATATGTACACAGAAAGCTAGGAAGAGGGTACTACTGCTGTTGCAGTGGTTGCAAGATTGTAACTCCCACACACAAGTCAAAGGGTGGCTAGATTGAGGATCTTCTACAGGACCATAATCAACTTTAAATAGCCCTTCATCCACATCAACAAAAAATGGCAATATACCATTGGATGAACCAGGTAGTATGGTTTCAACAACACTATGAGCCATTTCTTCACTCAGATGAGACCAAAGCAAGACACTGAAGCCCTGCAAGATAAAGGATAGAAACTCACTAGCACTTGGGCGAAACCATAATGCTTGTGACCCAATCTCTATGTCATGTGGAGGTGCATCAGGCTCCATGGCACTGAACCATGTCAGTACACCTATGAGCGCCACCACCAAGAGAAAGGGTCTAAGGCCCATGCACATAGCTAGAAATTAATATAAGCATATATAAAACATAAAATCCAAAACACATAGAACACATAAAACCTACATCCTGGAGTTAAGATGATAAACTAACACCATACCCAACCCACCACTTAAAACATAAATAACACTTACGTCCTAGCGTCATGATGGTAAACTAACACCACACTTAGTCCTAGAATTATGACTTAAAACTGATACCAACCCATTTTGCAAACACATAAAATAATTCCCCAGTGGATGAGATATTTTAACAATCGCTGTAGAGATACTTGATTGCATATAAACATGTAAATTATTCATAGAAAATAGTTTACACTAACACTTACGTGTAGACTTAATCCACTGGACACTTAGACAAATCTTCAATGTTCACATGCTAGATACTTAGAAAAATTTTCAATGTTCACACGAAGCACACTTACACAAATTTTTAGTGTTCACATGCTACATACTTAGACAAATTTTTAATCTTCACACGAAGCACACTTAGACAAATTTTTAGTATTCATACACTACCAACTTGACACGCTGGACATTTAGAAGAAAATTATACTTAGCTTTCACACGTCCTCATAAGCACAAGGTACTTGGTTAGCGGAGGTCTACATTAATTTGACTGATCAAAGGTGTTAGGCTCCCAAATTTACCAAGCCCTTCGTAACAACTAGTTTACTATTGGCATCTAAACAAATTAGTGCTAGGAGCACCCACAAATATTTTAGAAAATGTGTTGGGGAGGGCTTGAACCAAAATGTCATTGAAGGAGGGCTAGTTTATGTTACACCCATAGTTAAAATAGTGGTTAGCCCACATTATCTTAGATGCTGGAAAAGTGACTCATGTTGCAGAGGTGAGATACTCACACTACATACAAGATGGAAATAACTCAAGATAAAATGCAAATAACTCATGACTAGCTCTTCCCTGGATTCCTACTACTCCTACATTCCTTACGTGAGCTAAGCTTACATAAGTTATTTCTAATCTCATCCTGAAGGATTATGTAATGTTTGAAGGCCCAACTCACACTATGCCCATGAACACAAATTCCCACATGTGCTAGTCACACCAATACCAAGGTATGCTCATGCCACAACTTAGGGGAGTAACTCACACTTAAGTTTTGCACCAAAATACACTACTAGGGATTGAGATCTAGATAAGGGTATAAGAAAAGATCAATTCCTCTCCCTTTTCTACCCATTGGTAACCAAAACTCGAGATCAATCACTGCCAAGGGTCTCATTCGTTCAAGAGGTGGGGCCAACCAATATAATGGATAGCATGTGAGCCTTGTGTTTCATATTGCTATTTGTGCTAGTCGAGAAGAGAATTTTTGATTTTTTGATTGAAAATAATATGACCTACTATTGTTTGCATGGATCGAATAATGAGCTTTCTATGTATTCTTTAGATAATGGTTGTTACGTATATTTAGCGTTTTCTCTTAAAGTAAGTGAACTCACCCAGTAAACAAAAGTTTTCCACGCTGTGAGTATGGAAAAAAAGACACTCACGCTAGGTATCAAAAATAATACCATTACTCACGCTGAACAAAAATACCATTGCTCAAGCTAAATAAGAGGCTTAACTCATGTTGGACATTTGAAACTCATGCTACATACTGAAATCAAACATGGTAAGGCCAGAATATTTTACTCACGCTATTGGGCCATAAAATCATGCTATTGTGGGAGGCCAAAGAATATTCACTCACATTTTTAAGGAAGCCTGAGTCACTCACATAGTGTACGCGAAGTCAGGTGCTCGTATTCATTCAAAATAAAAAATTTACGCTGAGGATGGGAAATCCTATACTCACACTGATACTGAAAGCCTGTACGCATGTTGATACTAAAAGCCTGTACTCATGATGATACCGAATGGGGCCTATACTCATGCTAATAATAATCTTACCTCAAACAGAAAACACTCACATTGGAATATTCGCTCACGATGATGATTGGATTGCAGACTCACATTGCCTATGATCCTATATTCATCCTCACACTGATTTTGGCTTATTATTCATGCGGGTTTTATCTCCATAAACTCACGTTGATGCTGGGACAGGCACTCACACTAATGTTTGGTCCTATACTCATGCTAACGCTGATCTTAGCACCATATTCATGTTGATCTTTAAGTCATGTACTCATGTTGAATGAGGCCCTATACACGCGATGATGATAATTCCATCTATGAACTCATGCTAAATGGAGCCAAGAAATATCCATGATTTATGGGCCATACCAAATGACCAAAGATAGGTACTCATACTATTCTATTTCCCCCACGATCCCAAAACCAGGCGTTCAAACCCTCATGCACTAGCCCTGGAACTACAACTCACACTAGGAACACAAACCCTACAATTCATGGTAAGGAAAAAAAATTCGCAGAAACCTTGGCCCTCCCCAAAATCACAAAAATGAAATGTACCCAAAAATATGGCTTTTTTTGTCATGCACGCTGCCTATGGACATGCATCACTCATGCTCAAAATGATCAGGTCCCAAGAAAATGCAAATCAGGGACAATGCAGTCTAGAAGTTAACTACCCATGTTAAGGAAATTAAATCATATGGAAGACACCATTCACAGGAAAGATTTATCCCAAAAAAGACCATTTTGAACACATGCTATAAATGCCCAGGGTGCACATGCTACATAGTCACACGCCGCACAGGGATGTCTATTCCGTACACATGGAAAAAATAACAAAAAATAGCAAGAAAAAGGTAAATAAAGCATGAAACAAGAGTGTACCTGTACACAAACCCTATCCATGAAGGGATCTTGGGCTGAGGAAGGTGTTGAAGCATCTCCTCGCTTTCCTCCATGAACACTAGCATCGCCTCCTTCTTTCCCTTGCCCTTGTCTTATTTTCCTTTACCCATTTTGCCCCAGACGTTGCAGATCTGATCCCGTACGCTGTAGATCTGGATGTTATAGCTACAGATCCGGCTTAGAATGTTGTAGATCTGGGTGCAGTACTTATTCATGCTCCCCTCTAGGATGCTACACACTGCCATACACACTCTGATTCTGCCTCTGATGTCGATTGTATGCTACTCACCTTGATTACACTGCCACTGTTGCCTTGTTTCCAATACTCACGCTGTAAAATGATGAAATGAATTTTACTTTTACTAGTCAAACATTTTTAATTTCCCCCCTTTATTTTATATATTTTACCATTACTTTTATTACCACATTGTTTTGATGCTAACCTCCTAGGTAAAACACCCGCACCGTAAAAGTAAAAATTTTAAAATACTAGTAAAATATACATAATGTTACTTCTTCTCTTATGTTGGCCCATCATTAATAACATCCAAAAGGAAAAACAAAATAAAATAAAATATTTACTTTCGATTATGTTAACCCCTTTGGGCAATACCAAACTATAAAAGCTTTTAAAAACAAGGTAAAATACATAATATTATTCTTTGTTATTTCAATTATGCTGAACCCTTTTTTTTATCAATGCCCAAGCCTTAAAATTAAACAAAAAATATAAAATTTTTTCTTGTACACACACATGGCATGACATGGCCTTAAACTACCACTCATGGCTCAGTATGACCTTAAACTGCCACCCCAGCCTAGTACGGCCTTGAACTACCATACGTCCAGGCATGACGGTATACTACCCTTGGTATACAATTGCTTAAATTTAAATGCAAAATCAATTCCTTAAGAAAAAATAAGAAGAATAAAACTCACCCTTGCTGACATAGCTCCCTATTTCATTGGCAAGAGCAAATACATGGATAGCAAGAAAATCTTCATACTGTTGTCTATCAATGGACCACATGGAGCAATTAAATGAGAAATCAATCTAGAGTCCATTGATTTAGACTCCCCAACATATGATAATTTAGTGGCATCAACACAAGAAACACTAGATTGCTTTAAAGGAATGACAAAGTCCAAAAGATCTCCTATCCGAAGTCCCCATAACTACGTCAGATGACGAGGTTAAAATTTTAAAACTAAGTACTCTATTAAGTCCACAACTTGCTAGTAACATAACTTGAGTGCTAAAAGAAAACATGAAATCATTCACTTGGTCATCCACTGACATGCCTGGGCTTGACCCTTGAATAGTCTAACATAACATTATACTTGGTCCAAAACTAAGACCAGTGAAACAAAAGGCATGCAAGGTGAACGCTGAAGTAGCGTTGGCAGTTCGCAATGAGATCACGAAGCTTTATCAAGATGGTTTCATCCAAGTAGTGAACTACGCTGATTGAGTATCCAACATGGTTATAGTCCCAAAGAAGAATGGGAGCATTCATCTATGTATTGACTTCTATGACCTCAACATTGCAACCATAAAAGATAACTTCCTGCTACCTAGCATTGATCAACTTGTTGATTCAACCACTAGGCATGCATTGTTATCCTTTATGGATGGCTTTTCAAGATACAACCAGATTAGGATCAACCCCGAACATCAACTCAAGATAATCTTTATGACACCATGGGGTACATTTTGTTATACGATGATGTCATTCGGTCTCAAGAACATCAGGGCTACATATCAATGAGCAATGACATTCATCTTTAGTGATTACATGTTCAACTTTCTCAATGACTATGTGGATGACATTGCGGTCAAATAGAAAAAAAATCAGCAACATGTACAAGATCTGGACTTGGTACTAAAATGTTGTCTAAAATATGAGTTTAGACTCAACCCAAAGAAATGTGTCTTTGGGGTCAAAATAGGAAAAATGCTTAGATTCATTGTATCTGAGACAGGAATACAAGTAGATCCGGATAAGGTTAAGGCAATAACAAATTTGAAACCACCTAGAAACCTTACTAAACTTCGTGGTCTACAAGGTAGATTATAGTTTATTAGATGCTTCATTGAAAACTTGACAGACAAGTTAAGACCTATGAAACACTTATTGCCCAAGAATGTCCATTTTGAATGGACTCCACAGTGCCAAGAAGCCTTTGAGAATATCAAAACAAAACTAGCTCAACTGCCGATAGTTTATTCACCATAGAATAATAAACCATTTTACATCTACCTTGCAACATCTGATTCATCCATCGTGTCTATGCTTTTTCAGAAACATGAGGATGGAACTGAAATCCCTATTTACTACTTGAGCCATGCATTAGTAGCCTATGAAGAACATTACAATGATGTGGAGAGGTCATGCCTTTCCCTTATATTTTCTTTAAAGAAGTGGCAACATTATCTCTTCCATAACCAAGTTAATATCATCTGTAAAGACAACATGCTCAGAGCTATCATGAACAACATATATGAATCAAGCAAGATAGCTAGATGGAAAGTGATGATTGCTGAGTTTAACCTACACTACATAGCTCAATCATTAGTTAAAGGTCAAGTTGTAGTCAATCAAATGACCACATCACCGATGCAAGACCAAGCAACGATCAACCCAGAGTTTCCCGATGAGAAACTAAACACAATAGACAGAGTACCTAATAACTATGATTCCATATTAAACTTTGATGAAGCATCGACCTCCCAAGGAGGAAGTGCTACAGCAGTCATCACATATCCCTTTGGGGAGATTCGACCCTTTGCTTATTGTTTAAACTTTCCTTGTCCTAACAACATTGTAGAGTACGAAGGTCTTCTTAGAGGCCTCATGGTAGCACTACCTTCGAAAACTACATGGCTCGTAGTTAGAGGCAACTCACAGTTAGTCATCAATCAGGTCACAGACATATATGCATGTAAAGCTTTACATTTACAACCATACTATGACTTGAAAAAACACCTGCTGAAACAATTCACAAACATAGATGTGCAACATGTTTCCAGAAATGACAATACCATCATAGATGAACTTGCAACACTAGCCCTAAACATTTCACTTGACATGTTTCATGCTTTTCCCAATTCCATAATGAGTTGTGCCAAGCCCATAACTGACGCTCCCAATGAACTACCCATAGCATCCGTTAGCAAAACACATGTCATGGAATGGTACAATGACATAAAGGAGTACCTTCTACATGGTGAACCACCTCAACATCTAACGAATTCTTAGAAGGACGTAGTGCAGAAATGCTCTGCATAGTATGCACTAGTAGGGAACACGTTATGTCGTAGATCCTATGAAGGCATTTTGTTAGTGTGCGTTAGTAGCATCGATGCCCAAACCATTGTGGAGCAAGTTCATGAAGGACTTTGCAAAGGGCAGATAGCACCCAAGGTAATGGAAACCAAAATTAGACGTTTAGGCTACTATTGGCCACACATGGAGTACGACTGTTTCTCCAAAGTAAAAACATGCAACATCTATCAAAAACATGGTAATCTCATACATGTACCACCCAATGAGTTGCATACAGCTCAAATCACATGGCCTTTCCAGCAATGGGGATTAGACATCATAGGAGCAATAACTCCCCCATCTTCCATAGGACATAGCTTCATTATAACCACAATGGAATATTTCACAAAATGGGTAGAAGTTATTCCTCTTAGGAAGACAACATCAAAACAAGTATGCAACTTCATCCTTGAAAACATTGTGACTTGTTTTGGCATTCCAATGACCATAATCACTGATAACGGGCCACAATTCAATAGTGTCAAAACCAAAACCTTTTGTGAGAGTCAAGGCATCAAACATTCATTTTTATCACCATACTATCCTCAGAGCAACGATCAAGCAGAATCCATGAACAAAATGGTCATCATGGTGCTCAAGAAAATGCTTAATCAGAGCAAACAAAGATGGCACAAACAACTATTTTACACACTATGGGAATGTTTAATGACCACAAAACATCCATTGGTAAAACACCATACAATATTTTTTATGGTTTAGAAGCTTTTTTACCTTTGGAGTTGTAGGTACCTGCGATGTAGATCACACTCTCTGGACTCCTTGATGAAAGTCAAAATAATGACTCGTGCATTGTTGACCTTGACTCAGTGGAGGAGGAACAAACACGCACACTAGATCAAATCAAGTGGTACCAAAAGCAAAAATGATGGTGACATCAACATGACATTTAAAAGTTCCCAATCAAGGAAGGTGACCTTGTCCTTAAGGTAGTCCAAGAACACATGGACAAATTCTTGGCCAACTGGGAAGGGCCTTACCTAGTCACGAAAGCATACGAAAATGGAGCATTCCAACTAGATGATATGGATGGTAACAAGCTTTCTCATCCAAACAATCACATGTATCTCAAGCCATTTTACGTCTTAACAAAGCCTAAGGTATGCATTCGTCTTAGCATCATTATGATAAACTGATACCATAGATTCGTCTTAGTATCATGAAGATAAATTGATACCATAGAGTGGTCCTGGGGTGATGACCTAAAATTGATACCACAGATCATCTAGAATGATAGTAAACTACCACCTCTCATATGATAGAGTCCACTAAGACTATAAACTAGCTTGCCTCTCCACAGTTGGCCATGACTATAAACTAGCATTTAACTATCCGCTACGACGCTAAACTGGCAGCATCCAATGGGTTATGACATAAAACTAATCCACAACAGTCCACCAAAACTATAAACTGGAAACTTTTTCATTGGCCTACTAATCTTTTTCTATAATCAAATGGCATATCTTCATCAACCTGATGCATGAATTCATTGCATAGACTCTAAAAATATTACTGTTTCTTAATTTTGTTTGCCTACGATTGCACACGGTGTCTCCATCACAATCAGTTGCATCCATGTTTAAAGTGTTAAGCTAACTCATTTATTCGTGGCTTTCTTTTCTTCTTGGAGTTGTGCTTGCAGGATGACTCCTAGAGGTGTTCGTAAATGGATGCACTTCATCACGGTGACGAGGTACCACATTGTTCCTCATGCATGTAACCAAGTTAATCAAACCCACAAGTACATTCTTAGTTCCCCAAACATCCCTATATTCCCTAACATGTTCTCTCTACCCTATTCAGTTACATTTCTTGGATACATCCCAGTCACCCCAAAACCCTGAACACATGGTTGCACACTGTAACTCTCCAGGTAGTTACAACACATAGCACAACACATGAAATAGATACAAGCACACGAGCATGAGTATAACATTGAAAGAGAGCTCTGTCCAAAATCAAAAAAAGAGAAAATTAAAAAATAAAAAAAATCAAAGAGAAAAATCCATCACAAGACTCTTGGTGCTTCCCATACAAGCCCTAGGTAGGAAGGTACTTGTCTTGGAAGAAAACACTCATGTCTCAT
>MNCI01001248.1:517074-559775 GCA_015680685.1 Gnetum montanum
GACTAATGAAACACCAAAAAATTTTGGCCTAGCACTTTTGGACAAGAATCAAGCTAAGTCATGCTACTGCCCAACATGAGTATAGCGTGACCAAACTTGAGAGCCTCCAAAATGACATGAAATGACACACAATGGAGTGAGAAATGGAGCACACAAGGTCCCCTATGGGCCCAAAGATGATTACAGCAAGTCTTAGCATAAAAAATCAAGAGTTTCAACCCCAAAAAGTGCAAGTTTAATCACACACACTTTGGTCACACTGCCCAGCATATCACCAGTGTGTGTACAGCGTGACCAACTTTTGGAGCCCCAAAATCAGGTCCAAATAGCCCAGATTCGAGCACATGGATCCTCCATAAGCTTAATTGGTGCCCCCTGTAGCTCCAAACCTTCAGAACTCTAAGATTCAACCCCAAAAATCACATGTTTTAAGTCACTCTCGATTAGTCACGCTGAGGTCATGCTACACAGCATGACCACAACGTGATTAAATAAGAACAACTTAATTTAGAAACCTCCAGGTAGAATTTCAACATGAATTCAACTCTCGAGAGCTAGGCAAAAATTGTCCATGTTCATAGGTGCCAGAAAATAAAAATTTGGGTCTCAAATATGACACTTTTAGGTGTTCATGCTAGGGTCACATTTTGGTCATGCTATACAGTGTGACCACAACATGACCAACCAAAAATAGCTGAAACCAAGTAGTTTTGAAAAAATTTTCATCATGGACTACATCCCTAGAGGATAGGCAACAAGCCTACTTACTCACAGGCCCCTGAAAATCCAAATTTAGGCTTCAAATAAAACATTTTTAGTTAGTCAAATTGAGCTCAAGCTGCACAGCATGACCACATCATGACAAAAAAATGGTAAAATAAGCAGTTTTAGAGAGCATCTTCAACATCTGGGCAACCCCTAAGGATCGACAACACTCATACATGTTCGCAGGCTTTAAAAATTTATGATTTGGGATTCAAATATGCCATTTAAGCTTGGTCACACTAGGGCCACACTTTGGTCATGTTGCACAATGTAAGCACAGCGTGACCAAACTAAATAGGCCTGAAACAAAAACAAAACAGGGTCGAAATCAATACCTAGACCACCCTGGAGAACAAGCAACAGTCAGGCATCAAAAAAGGGGATCAATGTCCAAAAATTAGTTCAAAATAGAGTATGAATACTTGGTCATGCTGGGATCATAGTTTGGTCATGCTGCACAACGTGACCAACCAAAACAGAGCCAAAACAGCCTCTGAATAAGCTCAAATTTGATAAGTAGCACCCTCTAGACCTTAGGCATCTAGATCCATTCTTCAAATAGGCTTTAGAGATCAAAAGTGGGCTTGAAATTCATCATTTTTATTTTATACACTAGATGATCACACACCAGATGTTGGATGCTAACACTAAGATGCCAGGACATGCTAGACCATAGTTTCAAGAGGCCAAAGACACAATTCTTTGTTGTAACATAAATATTATTTAGTAAATTTCAAAGTCTTTCAGCATGCCAAGGTCATATTCTATGGGTTTCATACACCAGCGTAAAAGTTGGTCATGTTAGACACTGTACATTGTAACATTTCATGCATCCGGTCAATGCACACACCTGTCACCGAATCCAAATTTTTCTCACCTCGTAGCCACTGATCTTCTCCCAGATCCGAATCTCATTTCCAAAATCTTATAAATATCCTATTTTTCCACTAGATCATGGTTCAAAAAACTGGAATCTCACACACTTAGGAAATTTGGGCATCAATCTCATACATTGGGCTTCATACAGACCTGGGTGCTGCACACCTGCAATCCAAAACCTACATCTTCCCAACATCCGTTCTCATCCATCGAGGCTAAACATCCACCTTGCAACCAATCCATGACTGTGTTCTGACTAGTGCATATTGAAATTATTTATCAATATAAATAGTTTGCATTATTTCCCATATTCTTGTGGTTTACATTCATTTTCATTTATTTACGTTCTGTTTTACATTTGTTTACGTATAACCCAATGCATCATGATTTCATACGTCAGGGAAGTCCTTGTTTGATCTACATGTAGACCATTCAAGGCACTCTACCTCTATTGACTTCTAGCTTACCCTCAGACGAAGGCATGGTCTTACTGTTTTGTTCGTAGATCTCTCGGTGTCTTTTCATTCCAGCCTCTCACTGACGATTTCGAATGGTATAGAGAGCGCAGGCCATGGCGAAGGAACCATAGCAAGAGGCCCTGGTCCCTTTGTTGACACTAGAGCTCAGGAATTTGCCATCGATAGCCAAATTCATCTTATCCATCTAGCTAGGTAAGGAACTAGTTAGATGAATCTGCTAATCTAGAGTCTAGTGGCAGTGACGGCTAGAGGCAACTAAGCTCATGGGTAACCATAGTTTCCTTGTAGCTCCAAGTGGCGAAGCTAACCTTGGGAGCTGCAACTACAAAGTGATCATCATAGCATCATCTCTGAGGGATCAGTCATATTCCTTTCAGCATATCTAAGGAATCAGTAGCATGCTAGGAGGGTAGCGGTGTTGCATCTGTTCCAATGCTCTACCCATTTTGTCTGGTAGGGATGTTGTGCAAGAATGATCAGGCTCTCTTGTTCTATGGATCTATTGGAAGATTCCATTTTTAATTCCTAGTAGACCATTATTGTTGGTTTTAAGTCCCATCTGACCATGGTCTTGGTTTAAAGTCTAGGTAGACTGAAGCCTGCTAGTTTTACGTTGTAGCGGATGGTGGAAGAGCTAGTTTATGGTCCCAGAAGACCATGCTATGGGTGTCAGTTTTGTGTCGTGACCCAGGGATAAGTCTATGCTAGTTTAACATCTCAAAAGATTGATGCTTACCTTGTGAGTTTTAGGTCATGGAGGACAATCAAAAACTTTTCCAGTTTAGCATCGTGGCAGACGCGTGCAGGAAATGCTAGTTTTATGTTGTAGCGGACGAGTACAACACTGTCAGTTTTACATCATAGCAGAGGTTTGTTACAGTGCCATTTTTATGTCGTAGTGGATGTTTATTACCTTGCGTATGAGCTAAGATATCATCTAAATGTGGTACTACTTCAAGTACATGTGATTCATTGGATTTAGAAGTTCGTTGTCATCGATGTCCGCTAGTTTGAATGCTCTATTGCTGTATGCATCAACGACCAGGAAGGGGCATTCCCATCTTGTAGAGAATTTTTTCACAAGTTCAGGAATAGCCTTAAGAACCAAGTTCCTTTTCTTGATTGATCATTGATGTAGGTTGTGATGATGCTTCTGCTTCTGCCTATCCTGATATTTTTCGATGTTGTCAAGTGTCTGGATCCATTTCTCCTCCACTGAATCTAGATCCATGATCCTAGACTTGTTGTGTTGAGTCTCATTTATAATCATGGAGAGGACCATTCATAGCAAGGGAACCTATAATTATAAGGGTAAAACTACTTCAAATCCATAGACTAGACTGTAGGGTGTCCTACTGGTAGCTGTTCTGCATGTCGTATGATAGGCCCATAGCAGGTAGAGGATCCTTTCATGCCATCGTTTCTTGTTGCTACTGAGCCTCTTTTTCAGTAAATATATGACCACCTTTTTCGTTGCCTCTACTTGACCATTTTCTTGTGGATAGTAAGGTGAGGAAAAAGATTTCCTAATACCAAGGTTGTTGCAAAAAGATTTGGTTTTGGCACTACTAAATTATGGCCCATTGTCAGTCACAATAGTCATGGGAAGTCCAAACCTCATTACTATGTTATCCAATATAAAATGGAAAACCTATTGAGATATAATATTTCATAAGGGAATAGCCTTGACCAACTTTGTGAAGTACTTAGTGGCGGTGATAATGAAGCTATGCCCTGTAGAAGACTTAGGTGTGATGGGGCGTATGATGTCTAGTTCCCATCGTTGGAATGGCCAAGTGTTCTGTGTGGTATGTAACTTAGTCGGTGACACACGTATCATATTTGTGTAAAGATGACATGTGTCACATGTCCTAACTTTGGTAAGGCAGTCTCATTCAATGTATGACCAGTAATATCCTAAGCATATGATTTTAGCAGCCATGGCTCGCAGAGCTATGTGTCCTCCATATAGGCCCTCATGGACTTCGCTAACTATCCTTTATGCTCAGTCACTATTAACATAGGTTAACAATATATCATCAAAAGAGTGCCTGCATAGAGTACTATCTCCGATGATTATGTATTTCCTGGCATGCTTACAGATTGCATCCTTTTGTGCAGATGTCAACTCATGCAGTGGTTCACCATGTAGAAGATAGGTTTTAATGTTATCATACCATTCTGGCATTCCTTCTACACTTAAGAAAGAGATTTGCACCACTTGGATGATGGGATCTGTACATTCCATCATTAAAGCAGGCCAGGTGGCTAATAGATGTGGAGGCGTGTTTAAAGCTAGCATAGCTAATGCATCAGCTACAGTGTTCTCATTACGCGACACATGTCGGACATCAGTCGTTGTGAATTGTTTCAAAAGATCTTTAGCCATATTTCAATAGTGCTGCAGATGTGTAGCCTTGCAGGCATAGACTTCTATGATTTGATTGACAATGAGAATTGAATTACCTTGGATTGCTAGTTGTTGGATGTTCAATTCTTTGGCTACTAACAATCCCCTGAGGAGTCCCTCGTATTCTACCACATTATTCATACACGGGAATGCCAAGTGGTAAGCCAATGGGAAAACATCCTTAGGGGAAAGTGTAATGACAGTGGTGGCACTGCTGCCTCTAGTAGTCAAAGCTCCATCAAAGTATACCGTCACTTTGAGGCCTGTTGATGTAGGGCTTAAATTATGTACATGTTCGTTAGGAAACTTAGGCTCTATCATGGCCTGATCGTTAATTGGTGATGTTACAAGCTAATAAGCTATCACTAAAGATTGGTAAACGTAGTGCAATTCAAATTCTACTGTGATGGCTTTCTAGCAGGCTATCCTACTGCTCTCATATAGATTTTTCGTGATTGCACGTAGAATGTTGTTCTTGCAAATTATGTTAACTTGGTTTCTGAAAAGATAGTGCCTACATTTTTTGAGTGCAAAAAATAATGTCAAGAAGTTATGCTCTACTTCATTGTATCTCATTTCGTATGCAAATAGTGCATGACTTATATAATAGATAGGGATTTATAACCCATCGTCCCTCTTTTGACACAACAATGCAGCTATAGACACATCTGAACTTGCCAGGTCAATGTAAAAAGGCTAATCCCTTTGTGGTGGGAAAACCATAGACAAATGTAGCAGCTCTTCCTTTAGGTTTTCAAACGCACACTGGAAATCTTCGGTCCATTCGAAGTTAACTCCCTTCTTGAGCAGATGTTGCATAGGATGTAATTTTTCTATCAACTTTGAGATGAACCTCCTAATAAACTGTAACCTACCCTACAACCCACGTAGTTCTTTGAGGTTCATAGGTGGTGCTAGGTTAATGATAGCCTTAACCTTGTATGCCAGCCTCCGATACTACAAACCCCAACATGCATCCGGTTTTAACTCTGAATACAAATTTTTTCAAGTTGAGCAGTAAGTCGTGCCTGAGACATTGTTTAAGGATTAACTTCAGGTCTCTTGGATGATCTTCCAAGTTCCTAGATTTAACATCTATGTCATCTACATAGTCATTCAATCTCTCTAAGAGGTAATCGTTAAAGATGTATGTCATGGAGCATTGATAAGTTGCTCTAGTGTTTTTTAGCCCAAAGGGCATCATGGTAGTATAGAAAGTTCCCTAGGGGGTCATGAAAGTTGTAGTCAATTGATGTTCTAGGTTGATAGGGATTTGATTATATCCCCAAAAACCATCTATGATGGATAGTAGTGTGTGTCCAGCTATTGTATCGATAAGTTGGTCAATACCCAGTAATGGGAAATTTTCTTTAATTATTACCTTATTCAAATCACGGAAGTCTATACAGATGCGTATTCCTTCCGTTTTCTTAAAAACAACAACAATGTTTGAAACCCAATTCGAGTAATCAACCATGTGGATGAAACCATTTTGATTTAGCTTAGTGATTTCATCACACACTTCCAACACAATTTCAGGCTTAATCTTCCATGCTTTCTATCTAACTGCTTTGATACTTGGGTTTAACACAATGTTATGCTCTATCATTCATGCTTCTAAACCTGGCATGTCTTCGTACGACCATGCGAACACCATAATGTTATCTTGAAGCACTTGAGATATATCACTCTGCGTTTGTTGGTCAAGGAGAGAACTAACTTTCAGAGTTTTGCTTTCTCCTTTGTGCGTAACCATAAAGACCTCAGTGAGGGGATCCTCAGTTACATCACCAGCCTCTAAGTCTAGGGTTCAACCCTAATGCTCTAGCCAGTCTGGGGATACTTTCGATGCTTCTATGGTTATGTAATAGGAGGAAGCATCAGTTCCTATCATTGCAAGATTAGTATGTCTTAAAATTTCCCCATAAGGGCCTGTTAGGACTAGGGGTGCAAGTAAAGCTTTGTCCATTTGCGAACTGACCTGCAAAACAATGCCAAGAATGGAAGTCATTACATTGTTTTTCCCAACATGGTGAAATGACAAAAGGTTTTTTAGATATGTGTGTTGAAAAGGTTTCCACTTTAAGGTCTTAGCAGACCATTACAATATACACAGTTTGCAAAAAAATAGCAAGCTAGGATTCCTAGGTATTAGTGTAAGGTTTCTACGAACTATGATGAAAGGTATAATGTGGCGTGTCTAGCATGTCAAGACAACTAATTTAGGATTTTATGCAGACTGGTGTTAATGTGACCAGATTACGAGACAATAAGCTACATGTTAGTTTAGGGTCTTTTCAGACCGTCATCAATGCAATATCTACGAGATTAATCGTGTGATCTTCACCCTTCATGTTGAACTAAAATGCTTGCATTTTGGGAAAGTTCTACATTGATCAGACATGAAAAATGTAAATTTTCAGCCTCTCTTTTATAAGTAGATTTTTCATCCTGAGAGTAAAATATAAACATCATGAGGTTGAGCTAGGCTAAAGCAGAAAGAAAGCGTAAGCATATGATTTTGTGAAGGTTGTTCAAGTGTAACCATGGCATCGAAGACCAAAGGAAAACATGCCAAGTTGGTGAGGATTGATGAAGTGCAGGAAAGCTTGGGGCGAATTTCAAAGGCTCGGGTTGATACTTAGGAGGTTACTCCACTCACCCAGTAAGTTGTTTTTTGCCTTCCTTGTATGATTGTTGTTTTCGCTGTCACAACATCGTAATTGTATTTGTTCTGAAGATGTGCATTGTGTTGGGTGTCGATACCTACCTGTGCTAGTTACACTATTAGAGTTTGTAATATTGACCTCATCGCCATTGTCAGAGATAGACCTTGCACCGTCGCAAGGGTTTGGGTGATCCTGGGTAATATTGAATAAACACAATATGCAGCTGATCAGTAGTCTAGGTATTATACCCTTGTGCAGTGTAAATGATTTTTTTATTGCCTTGCCCATAATAGTTGCATGTTACACTAGAGTAATATGCAGTGTTACCTTTATCGCCATTGTCAGAGATAGACCTTCCACTGTCACAAGGGTTTGGGCGATTTTGATGATGCATTTCTAGAGTAACATGTAATTTTCTAGGAGTCAAGACAATGAGAACCCTAGTGTTTCTTAATGGATTTTTTGTGAACCCTTTTTTATTTGTTTGGTTTTGACGTTGTTAGTATGTTTCTAATTGTAGTGTGCTTTATTGTAAAGGATTACACTAAGGCCCATCCTAATCGTCTTGGACATTGTGGGCATTCTATACTATTTACATGTTCCTATGGCCAATGTTCCTCCTCCTCATGCTTGTGTAGGGGAAGAGGAGATTTGTTTTCGGCAAGGCACATGGGAGTTCTTGCAATTTTTGTTGCGTAATTTTAGCACATTATTTGGTTGCATCTACCAACCGAGACAATCGTTGCTATTCTGGAGATGCTATTGGTTGGGTCAACACAGGGCATCTTAACATTTCTGGTGGATGGCTCAATCGATACTATGAGGGGAACATATCATGAATATAATTTCAAGTGTTTGAGGCATTTATCTTGGATCTAGGAGATGCCTAGGTTTGATTATTATCATGCCCATAACACAATGTTTGTGGCTCGTCATCTCATGACCTATTTTCAGAATCCACCTGGCGTCATGTATTATGCTGGTAGGTAAGTGTTTTCAAGATGTCATGATGTGCTAACTATTTTTTGATTTTGCATCAAGTATAAAAAATTGTCTACATTCTATGATGTAGGTTTTTTATCAATGCTAATGGTCTTCAAGGTGATATGGACATGTTATCTATGGCTGAAATGGCCATAAAGGAATTCACTTCCATCAACAATGTGTGTGCTAGTGTCCTAGGAAAACTAGGATTTGAAATCCAACACTACCCTATCTATTATGCCAAATTCTTCGCCAAGTGTAGAGACTCCAGATGGCTAGACAAGAAGTGGACTTTGGATCGTCCTATCACCATTGACAACATACAAGAGAAAATTCCAGTGTTTCCTTTGCCCTTTCAACACGGTAAGTTACGCTATGAGAGTAGGAACAATGTATAAGATTTTATTATTTTGCTTTTCTAAATTGTTTTTTTATGTTCATAGTTAGGGAATCATGGGAGGTCATGGTGATAGCTTCTAGGCATGAGGCGAGCAGTCTCTTTTTCCATTATGGTGACATAAAAGAAGCACAACGTTGGCTCTACCATGGAGCGGCCCCAGTTGTCATAACCAAGAATCTCCAAGAAGCTAGCCTGATGGAGCTATTTCTAGCTATAAACCTTGATGTCACAGTAGTTAAAATGTTAACCCTAGTCGACTCCTTCAACGAAGAAGTTGAGTGTCTTCACATGCGCATGCGTAATGTGCGTGTGAGTTTTGATATTAACGCTCAACTATTCACTGATTTTTTTGGAATTCCTTTTGATGGTCTTCTGTTGGAAGAAAGGTCAAAGAGAGGTTCTAAAAATAAGAAGGACATAGAGGAGTGGCTAGGGGTTAAAAAGGAACCAAAAGGCATCCTCGCTGATAAAGTCCAACTTGATGTGGCTAATGTCATTTATCCCCTCTTCCGAGCTTGCACCTTTCCCAAAATACTCTCCCAAGGAAGAATCCTTAGCATAGAGCAGGCTCAGATCATGTGGGAGGTTATGGAGGAGAGGACATGGTATAATTAGGCCAATTACCTTGCTAAAGGTCTATAGGCTGACATGGTTAAGCTTCGCAAGAAGCTTGTATCTCATTTCAACATGAATTTTTTCTTTTTCATAGCTTTCTTTTAGCGTTTTGTGGAATTCCTAGTGGTTCTCAAGGATGGATTCTGGGTGCAACAAGACCATAACTAGATTTTCAAACTGTGGATTTCCTAGGTCTTCTGCACCGTCTGATCCCAAGATCCTCCTGAAGGTATCATAGAGTCATTTTCGCTAACGACTAAGGATCTAGTGGTGCCTCGTGTGCGAGGCCAAGATAGTGTGGATGGGGCACCTGCTTCTTACACTGGCAATGCATCGAGGGGGAAATGCCTTACAATAGAAATAGTGGATTCATCAGTTCAGCAAAAAAAGCATCGTTCGGCCATGGAGTCCTCTGGCTCGATTGGTGAAGAGGGAAGGAAACTACGGATTAAATTTCATAAGAATGATCCTCCGAATGGTAAGTAGAAGAATGTGTGATTAGTTTATGCATATTACACTATGTGTAGATGTCATTTCATCATGTAGAACTTGTAAAAAGTAAATAAAGCTTTGTTTTGGTTAACTATGTTATTTGACAGAGAAAAGGAAGGATGTAGAGGAATTGACCCTTGAAACAAGGGCCATAGTTTTACAGCGTGCAGAAGGGGCCCTAGTTATGGATAAGGAAGCCCCTATTAACAAGGTAGGTGGTATGCAGGTTCCTATGTCTGAAGGGGAGATGGACATAGAGGATGCCGAGGTCCTTTTGGATGAGCCTGAGAAAGAGGAGTGATTTTTCATTGGTATGTTTGACCATTTTCTTGGAGAGAAATCTTCTCGCTATTTCCCCTGGGGGTTTGTTGCATTAGAGCTTTGTATTTTTGTGACATCTCAATTGGCCTTTGTCTACTATGCTATGTTTAACCTATTTTATTTGTGTAATAGGCACTTTTGGTAACAGTGGTGTACCTTTGTCAGCAGCCTCGACTCAAAATTGGGGCGAAGCCCCTAATAAATTTTCCTTTATGAAGGGCATTGTGAATGATATGATCGATCGCTTAGAGCAAATCAATCATAAAATTGCTACGTCACTATTGTTACATAGGGATTGTTGGCATTGTGACATTAGGTTATTCAGTTGCATCTAACTATTATATTTTATGTTACAGGATCTCGCCTCAGATGGGATTCGAAAGAGCCCGTTGACATAGACAGTACCCCTAAACCTTCACCAGAGGTGATTGAAGTGCCATGCAACCTTTATGATGAAATGCGTAAATGTGAGTTATGCTCGGCCCATTCTTTATGGGAGTTTCAGAACGTCAACGAAGATCTTTGGAAGAGGCTGCAAAAAATAGAAAAGGAGAAAATGGACTTGACTACTAGGGTTGAGGACCTGGAGTCTCAGAACGAATTTCTACAAGCTCGAGAGACCAATGACGAGAATTGGTTGATAGCTATGATTGACTATGCTCGTTATTGGATGGTCGTCAAGAACAACATCCAAGCCAACTGTGAGCTCATTGACCAATGGATGCAAATGGATCTCCTAGCCCAAAAGAACCAAGATTGGAAGGATTTTAGCACGAGGGTCCAAGAATAGGGGCAGGCACAGAAAGACCATAAGCACATGTATAAATGAGAATGTGCTTCCTACCACCAACATTACAAGGATTCTGTGATTGAAGCACGATCCCTCTGGTTGTTCCTCGATGTCATCAATGCTTCTAGAGCATATGAAAAGTTCCAAGAGCAAGTGATAGTGAGTGCTTTCCCTAAGAAAGAGATAACTCTCCCTGGCAGGGAGACCACTGTCCCTTCCTTCTTTTCTGAACTGCCATGGTGGACTCCCATGGAAAAAGGGAAGGTAAAGGCTGGAGCTAATCTAGGAGACGTTGTTTGGGTTGAGCTTACTAAAGACGAGATCATGCGATGTTTGTTGGTTGGCATGGAGCAAATTCCTTTCATGGACGACACAGGACCATCACAGGTAAGCTATGTTATAGTTGTATTCTTGTTATGCAGACTTTCAGTGGTGACGCTAATGTTTGTTTCATGTCACATCATAGGATCGACACAAAGAGGGTCCTCATGAAGAGGAGCATGATGGAGATGATGGCCCTCATGAAGAAGGTCCCCATGAGGAGGAGCCTAGAGAGGATCACCCCCATGAATAGATGCCATGTAAAGAAAGTCCCTATGAAGATGATCCTCATGAGGCGGAGGTGGAGTTAAATGATGCAGATGGAAGTGGTAACAAAGGGGATGTGTAGCATGGCAATATTGGCCAAACATTTTTCATAATGAAAGGGAATAAAGAGTAACATTCTTTGATCAATGTGATCATAAAATAACATCTTTAATTTTTTGATTTTATGAAAGGAAATGTATCGTTAGAAAGGTTACACGTTTTAGGCCACTACGGGCTGCTAATAGTTTAAGTCCATTTCGGGCAAGGCCATTGTAAACGTAAAAGAATAAACATAAATTGCCAATTTTAGGCCATAGTGGGCCGTAACTAGTTTAAGGCCATTTCAGGCAAATGATAGTTTAAGGCCATTGTGGGCTGAGCCACACACATGGAAGGGAGTAAACAAAATTGCTAGTTTTAGGCCATAGTGGGCCATAACTAGTTTAAGGCCATTTTGGGCTGACGATAGTTTAAAGCCATTTAGAGCCAACAATAGTGAAAAAGTGTAATGATAACGATGTGACATAATGGAATGTGAGCTACGTGCCAGTAAGTAATGTAAACTGATATAACATGTTACATCAACATGTTTATTAATTAACCCCATAGCTGCTTCTTAATTATTTTTAAGTTTGGCGATGTGTATGGACGAGGCTTATTATAGCATTCCTCTTCGCTACCATCTTCTCCCTAGAAGGGCAGTTCAGCCCAAACCAAGCCTTCATTGGCCACTGTGTCGGCCTGTTCAACTATTAGGATAGGGTTTGATCTTCAAGGATCTCAAACTTCGAACCCTGTTCCATTTCTATGTTGTTAACCACTTGAGGGGTCATCTTATCACCATGGATGATCACTTCCCCTCCTACATAGGGGAAGTGGATCTCTTGATGAATGGGTGATGAGACTATCCTTAATTGGGCTAACCAAGACCTCCCTAAGATTTGGTTGAAATTGGACATCTCCTCGATGATGATAAACACTGCGTCTATGGGGAATTGATCCCCTGCTACAAAGTTGATGTGTACCATTCCCTTGACTTGCACTCGTGCCCCGTTAAATGACTTTAAACATGATATTGTCTTGGGATTGATCTGGTTGATCAAACCCAATTTATCCACTATGGGATATGGAATGACATTGGCAGTGGCCCCATCATCCACGTGTACTCTCCAGATTCTGTACTGGCCGACCGAGATGATAATGAACATGGGCACTATTGTCACCTGACCCTTTTTCAGGTCATCCTTAATGGATTTTTCATGAAATGTCAATTGGGAAGATCATGGTTGTTCAGTAGTGGGAGGAAGCATAATTGAATGGATTGCTTCTTCCTCTATGGACAAGCTCTCGTTCACAGGTATGGATGTTAACATGCAAACCATGGCCTCACAATGTTTTTGTGATGTCATCAACAAGTCATAGAGGCTCAGAATTGTATTTTTTTATTTAAGAGCCTTCTTAACCTGCATAAAAGCATCAAGGAGATCATTCCCATGATCAAGTTGTTTGCTACTCCTCTCTTCTTCCATTCATTCTAGGGGACGAATCTCTCAAAGAGGAATGGTCTTTGGTTGAGGATTGCATTTTCTTGGATAGGAAGAAGATGGTCTTG
Source organism: Gnetum montanum (assembly GCA_015680685.1). Lineage (NCBI taxonomy): Eukaryota > Viridiplantae > Streptophyta > Gnetopsida > Gnetales > Gnetaceae > Gnetum > Gnetum montanum. Next base: position 530,079 of record MNCI01001248.1, read on the forward strand.
TTTATGTAACATCATATTTTTTAGAGGGTGGAGCCAAGGGCACCGAGGCAAGGGACGTAGGCTTAGATAACCCAAGCATAAGATGGTCCTTGGCTGTGTTACCTATCATACACCCTTCTCCTTTCCTGGTAGGTTGTGATTGGGCTATTGACTTAGAGATTTGCCCCTACATAACAGCAGCAGCTGATGGCTTTGGCACCTTGATGACAAAGGGTGCCCTAGGTATGGGCGCAGGTTGGGCCATAGCTTTACTGACAAATGGTTGTGGAACGAAGGTTTGGAATGGGACTTGGAGGACAAAAGGTTGTCGTGGATCTGCACTCATCAATGTTGATGGGTTTTTCATCTGAGGTGGACGAGGAGGCACATGCAACACAAAGGATTTGTTTGGCTAGTTTTGGCCATCGCTCTTCATACCCACTACGTTGATAGTGTACCCTGCATTATTTGCATTTAACAGGTCCTGGCACACATGCATGGACTGGTTTTCCAGACTAACTGGACTACTGCTATCTAGGATCAGTTTACCTTGATTTATCATGCATTGAATGTCATCTTTCAATGCCCAGCAATAATCCATGTGGTGACCACACAACTGGTGATAGTCACAGAAATGGTCCAACCTAAAGTTTTTAGGAACTGGTGATTCATTTGGCAGGGCCAAGGAGGGGTTCTTGAGCAACTCATAATGCCATCTGTGGCATTTCAGACCCTCCTTGGACACCTTCTTATGTTGGATGTGGCTAGTTCCCAGCAATTTCTTTAGAAGTTCTGAAGGCTTTACAAGTAGAGTCATGTATTTTGAGCAATCTTTATGCTCAAAATTAGCCTTTGGCTATGGGGATGCTTCAGGGGTGGGTGTTGTTTTCTGATCAATGCTGTTTGAGCTAGTTGTGGCTTCAGTAGGCACTGTAGATACCTTCTTGTTGTTATTTTTCTTCTTGGTCCCTTCGGTTATAGCTGCTACTATCGTTGTTGTAGTTTTGCCCTTGTCTTTTCTCTTGTTGTAGGAATTTTTGTAGACCACATATGCCAGGTCTTTGCTAGCCTCTATCGCATCTTAAATGCTCTTAGTCTAAACAAAGGCTTGGCTGAGGGAGCAGGGAATGAGGTAATACAGTTTGGACTTAATGAATTCATTGACTGCGCCCTTGAAGATTGCCAATAGATAGGCCTCCATGATGGGTTCACGGATTTCATTCAAGGTTGCACTCCACCACTATATAAACTTTTGGACTGGCTTGAGCAGATCTTGCTTGACTCCCATAAGCTAATCTAGCATGACCTTTGGTTTTAGGTTGTATTTGAAATGATTCACAAACTAGGTAAGCAGATCTTCCAAGGTTGAGATGGAAGAGCATGGAAGTGCATGATAACAGTCTAAAGCTTTACCCGTTAGGAACATAGCAAAGACACGTATGATGGTATGTGGCCATTGTTGCAGTAACAATGACTCTGACTTGAAGGTAACTAAATGGGCATTGGGATCGCCTTCCCCATTGTATTTTGTAAAATATGGAAGTGGCATCCCAGGGGGTAAAATAGGTACTGCCAGATCGATAGGATCATCATGGTAAAAATCCATGACCTATGTTGTGTCAGAACTGGTAGCCTTGAGGCATTTAACTTCCTTGGTAAGGATTTGAATAAGTTGAAAGGCTTGATCTAGACTTGTGGATGAAGAGGTTGGTTGTGGAATAGCAATGGGAGTCATGCTGGGTGGCGAGATAGGGGTGAAAGCTTGGCCAATGTGCGATGCTATCGAAACCATTCTTGTAGGCAATGCTACTTATGGCATCCACCACCCAGCAGGTGGTGTAGGTGGAGCGAGAACCATCGATTATGTCATGGGATATGTAGTTTGCATGGCTGGGGGCATAGAAAATGGCCCTGTAACAGGGTTTAGAATCTGCAAGACTTGGTGTTGATGGTGGTGAATATGGGACTTCTGCATAGGATGTGCGACAAGGAACGATGTATTTGGAGCCCACCACACAGTAGTGGTAGGTCCTGTCATGTAGGCTGGGATGAATGTAGGAGCTATGTGTAATTGCGAAGTAGGCACTGTGTTCACATATGGTGATGTGGGTGTAGGTATGCAATGAGATGGATTGGCTAATTATGACTACGGAGGAATGGTCTATGAAGGAATACCACTCGGGAGGGCAGCCAAAGAGAAGAAATGTTGACAGGATGCATGGTTCACACGATTAGCAGTATTTAATGATAATGGTGTAGTGATCATGAATAGAGGATTTACGCAGGATGCTGTGAAGGGAGGAGCCATGAGAAAGCTAGCATGACTACCTCCATCGGAGTGGGAGTTTAAATCCTCTTGCCCATCATGGGATGCTTCATTGCAGAACATCTCGTCTCATTGTTCCATTGGCATCCTCGCCATTAATAGCTGGTCCAACATCCATTGTTGCTAGTCTATCAGAGGTATGGAAGCATTAGGCGAAGGAACAAATTCCCTCCCATTATAGTGGATGAACTCATATTCGCGTTTCACTTCAAGTTCCTGTGGGTACATGGGTAGATTTGCCATAAGTTTGGCAAAGAGGAAGTTGTAATGTTTCCTACGCTAAGCATGTCCTTCAGGCTCTTTATTTTGAATCTTGAGGGACCAACGTAGCCACACCAAACTAGTCGGTGGCTCAACAACAGTAGGCATAGCCTACACCGTCTAGGGGTTTTCAAGGCTAGCGGTGTCAACAACAATGGTTGATGCAACCATTCTCTACACAGCTAGAGGGTAATGATAACAAGGATAAAGATCACAAGGGAAAACACAAGTTAAGGTGAAGGTGGGCTTTCTATCCTGCAGGATTTCAAAGGAATCATCGAAGTGACCAATCTGTACTTCATGATCATGTAAACAACCATGGAGGTATTACAATTACATTAGTCGATAATGGGTACAGACAACTTATAGGACTACCTTTGAATCATAGATCAGAGGTTCAAGCCCTCCTTCTAGTGCCAAAAAACTGTAACGATGGAAAATATCAGCTGCTAGAAACACCGAGTGCATCTTCGTGTATATAGTTTTAACCCTGAATCCCTGCAAGGTCCATGCTAGATAAAATGAATCTGAGGTGCCCTGGCCGATCTTGTCGATCAGATGAAACTTAATTAATTAGTAAATTTTGTAATGATCGGATCATGAGATGACAATTTCAATGTGAAGGTACAATATCAATTTACAGGAAAACGGGATCTACTCTAAGACCCAATCTTGAAGATAGTGATAACGATGCAAACGATGCAAAAAAATTATAAAATCGATGTAAGTAAAATGCAACAAATTGAATTTGGAGAATGTATGATCCTGAAATTTTGGATTGAACTTATAGATAAATATGTTGAATACAATGGTTGAAAGTGGACTTTGGTTTAGACGAAGTGCATGGCAAGAGTAAGAAGCTATTCAGAGCTAAAACAAGAAAAGGTCAATCTACCTTGTTCTAGCTGATTTGGGTGCAAGGGAGTTAGGCTCAAAGCAAAATGTCTGCTAACTTGAAGTCTCTGGTCAAAAACTTCTCTCTGTCACCGTCAATGCTCTTCTCGTGATCTTGCTAATCTTTTGCAGTACTGTCAAAAATTGCCAACAACTGTCAACCCTTTGATTATTGTCAACTAGAGTATTTATAAGATTAGGATTAGAAGAAAAATGTAGTTTAAATGACACGTGTACTAGGCCCCTAAAATGTCATTGAATTGATGTGCTATAGTTGAAGCTTGTGACATTACGCTGCATTATGCTCTGAAGCGTAGTATAGCGTAACCATCCTTCAAGAAGATGGTTCATTCAGCCTTATCTTTTGAAAAGAACAAACTATCTTGCAACTATGTTGTGATACGTTGGGCAACATATCATGGTGTAGCGATTACTACAAACTAAATTTCATTATCTTCGTTGATGCGGATAAGTCAACTGTGCTGCTTGCTTTACGCTACTTTATGCTACATTACGCTGTGTAGCATAATGTGGCGTAATACAACAAAAGTTAAGATTTTTGAACATGGCTAATTTGCAAATCTAAAGTGTTGCCACTGTGCATCCCTTATTCTATTCTATTTTTTGGAGTCTATTACGTTGTGCTATGTAGCGTAGAAGGCTCTTAGATGAAAACAGAAAACTTGCTGAGATGTGTTAGTTTGTTGAAAATCCTTTCCTAAGCCTTAAGACTTTTTTGAATCATCGAGGTCTCAAAATTTCATGATGCTTCATTGCTGTTGGAGCAGCAACCACAGGTTGGGCTACCAGATAGACCACTTGTGTCGCTAGCAGAACAAACCATAGCCCCATGTTAGGTTGTACCATTTATGGGGCTTGGTAGGTTTGAGGATGAACATAATGAGACATCTTCAATGGTTGTGGAATAGGTGAAGAAGTGAATGGGGTCCACCATGTGGACGAGCCCGAGCCCACCACGGTTGGTGAAACTAACATGAACGTAGAAATGGAAACGGAAGTTTCGTACGATTGTAAAGTAGGTACAGTATGAACATGTGGTAGGGTAGCTATGATTGGTGTGTGATGTGCTATAGGAATGGATTGATGAATAGTTTTCAGAGGCATAGTTGTTGCAAATAAAACATGGGAATAAGGGCATTGATACGTTGGGAATCTAACATGACTACCCATTGTAGGTGTAGTTGTAGGCTGCAGGAGTGTAGGTGTGATCATAAAGGGAGTGGTTACAGAAAACGAGTTGGCACAGAAAGACTGGGTAGGAGGGACTGTGATGGGCTTGGTCTAACCTCCCCCATCGGATTGAAAATCGAGCTCCTCTTGTCCATCCTGGAAGGTCTTGTCATGGTTAGACGATGTGTCTTGCTGCTCCCTAAGTCCATTCAACTGGATTAGCTGGTCTAGAAGCCATTGGTTTGTTTGCATCAAATGTATGGAAGCACTGGGAGTGGGAACAAACTCCTTCCCATCGCAATAAGCAAACTTGAAGCTACGTTTGTCTTTGAATTCATGCACATCCAAAGGCAGGTTTACCTAAAACTTTGCACAAAGGAAGTTATAGCACTCATGTTGTTGGGCCAAGCCCTTAGGTCCTCGATTTTGGATCCTGAGGGATTGATGTGTTTCCAACATCAGGTTAAGTAGTTGTTCAGCACCTATGATGCCTTGAACCATGATGGGAACTTCAACATTGAAGGTGTCAGCAATGGTGGTTGAGGAAGTCATTGTTACTAAGTTAAATAGTTTTGCAAATGTGAAAAGCAAGGAAATCAGAGAATAATCAAAAAGGATTTATGTCTTACTAGATTCTAGGGGAATCATCAGGGCAACCAATCTATACCATGCAATGCATAAACAACCACAAAAGGGTGTCACATTTATGCTAGTGCGTGATAGGGTACCGAACGCATGCAAGGCTACCATAAAGAAAACAAGTCAACTAGCGATTGGAGGCTTTATGTCCTGCAGGGTTCCCAGGGAATCATCAAAGCGACCGATCTGCACCACATGATGCGTAAACAACCACAAATGGATGTCAAGCTTACGCCAATGCATATCAAGGTGCAGAACACTTATAGGACTACCGTAAAACATAGAAATGGCACCAAAAAGGAGGCCCTCCTTCTAATGCCAGAAAACCATAGCAACCGAAAACGTCGATAGCTAGAAAACACCGATAGGTCATCAGTCGCAGCAGTCTTAACCCTGTATCCATGTGAGGGCCATGTTGGATAAAAATAAAAATAGGGTACCCTAAATGGTCTAGTTGATCAGACAGGGACTTAGTCGGTGTTAATATAACCTTTCGTAAATGGGTAATTTGAAAATGAGACCTCTAGCATAAAATGAAAAATTTAAATGTAGGAGGAACAGTAAACAATGTAAAAATGCAATGATAAGTAGGAAAGCAAATTAGAATGTAGTTAGAAGAATGCACTGCTTCAAAGCTACAACTTCACTTTGTCAAGGTGGATACAATCGGTTGCATGGCATTGAGAAGTGCAGAGATCTTAAGAGTAACCAAGATGTGTAGAGCAAGACGACTATGTGCTTGAATGTGGACTCAGGAGTTAACAATGTGAAATGCTACCAAGGTGGTAGAGAAGAGTAGAACAAAATGTCAACTGAGAGTGCTAACTATTTACAATGTCAAACATAAATCTTACAATGCTTAAGGTTATAGTGTTAACTTTTTTAGCTTGTCAACCAACAAAATTGCCAACTGACCAAATTGCCAAAAAATTGATTAGACCCTTTTTTTTAGCATTTCTCATTGGGGTATTTATAGGACCAAGGGCATGTGAAAGATGTGGTTTGGATGCCACATGCCTTAGGCTTGCGTTGACCTATTTATGTTGCACATGCCTGCATGACCATTGGACGAGTCTGCCATGCCGTAATTACAAGCTTACCACATTGTAATTACATTGTTAGAGAAATGGTGCAATTAGGTGAAGTGAATTGATGTAGTGTAACTGCTTACCATTCTCTACTATGCTTTGTAGCATAGCATGTTTGGCATAGCGTAGCATCTTGTTACGCATCTTGCTGCATGTGTTGGAAGCCTGTGAAGCATGCTAACTATTTATTGCATATTTGCTATACTATGCTATGCTACATAGCATAGCATAGCGTAGTAGTTGGCCTTAGTTGCAAAAACATTGCCAATTTGCAAATTTCACCTCTTGCACTGCAAACTTGCGAACTTGCTAATCCCACCCTTTGAGTTGCCCTCTATCACTTGTGCAGAATTGCTACGTTGTGCTGTGCCATGTAGCTCAGTGTAGCATAGTAGCCAACATGATTTTCCTTCTACCAAGTTTGCTACTTTCTGGTAGAAGGAGACATTGCTGGAGGACTTGAAGTCTGATGAGAGGTTTGACCACTTGGGTTTTGCTACGCTATGCTATGCTGTGTAGCATAGCATAGCATAGCATTTCACTTCTACAAATGTCTTCTAAAGGTTTCTATGCTACATAGCGTAGCGTAACGTAGCAAAACTCCTTGACTTAGAAAACTTTTTGAAGAACCTCATTCTATAATCATTTTCTGAAGCCTGCTATGCTACATAGCATAGCGTAGCATAGCAAACTCCTCAACTTAGAAAACTTGCTGAACTATTTTGCACATTTTGAGCACCGCCAACAATTCCACGCATTGCTCCTAAGTGCACTGACAGCTGGGTGAACTACTCAGGTGGGCAGGCTTGATAATCCATTTAGCCTATTGACACCTGGGGTAGAAAACTTGCTGAACTGGATAGTCTGAACATTAGAGCATCCATCTCCTAAAGAACTACCATGATGCTGTGCAAACTGTAAAGACCTGGTGAAGTAAGAATGTCTTCAAATTTTAGGGTGTTTCATATGATCCCTAGGCTCTGACAATGAAAATGATGAGTTTACAAAGGGATAAAACCTTATTTATAGCCAACGCAGTAAAATACTTGCCATTTTTATGACCCGATTAATGTGGGACATCCCTTGTAGTGTAGTACTATTATGTCCTACTAATACCTTAGTGTAGCGATTGCCTATGGCATAACAGGTGGACCCACTAAAAATTTGGCTCCATCTTAAATCAGCCATCCATCTTTACAAAGCCTGCTTATTAATGATCCACTAAGACCTTAAACTAGCAATCTTGGGTTTCATAGGATGTTAACCTACCATGTGGCCTAATGACAGTCTGCAAAGACCTTAAACTAGTAAATTTTAGCTTTTAAAATCTACCTATTAAAGGGTCCACAAAGACCTTAAACTACCAATTTTAGCTTTTGATTCTATCTAGTAGCGGTCCACAAAGACCTTAAACTATCATTTTTGGCATATATTTTAACCCGTTCAACAATCCACCATGTTCTATATGGAATCTCACCACTTATTCTGTATCATAGACCAAATTATATAATATGTACCAGTTTTCTATGACCTTAAACTGGCAATGTTAGCATTCATTTTTTGTCTCAATGTGGTCCACGAAGACCGTAAATTGGTAGCTTCGACTTGCAAATCATACACAATGATTGATGATTATTTTATGCTATATTGTTACTTTACAAACATTCATTGCATGCTACAAATAGGTATCACTTGACTCGTATTTTTCTCATTATGATAGGTTTGACTACATTCGCTTTTACCCTTGACAAGTTCTCATGGAAAGCTTATGAGACACCTAAACTTAGAATTAATAGACTAGGAACCATTTATAGACAACACTGTAGTGTCCCTAGAAACATCCCTAGATTGGCCCGAACATTTAGTCCAAGCCTTAGACTTAGAGGCTGGGGATGTGACCAAGGACCCTCTCATCAAAGCACCTGTAATGATATCCAGGGGGGAAGTAAGAACATTATGACTTGGCTTCCTCTTAGATCAAAAAATACAAAAGGATGTATCTAAGGTTCTTCAAAACAACATTAAGGTGTTCACGTGGTCCTATATTGACATGTCAAGCTTAGACCCATGGGTAATACAAAATAACATTTTCTCGGAGTAGGATATCAAACCCTTAAACAAAAGGCTCAAAAAATTAAACTAGAAATCACACTAGTCGTACGTGATGAAATTACCAAGCTATATCATGTAGGCTTCATCTATGCAATCAATTACTCAGAGTGGGCATCGAACATCGTTATAGTCTCCAAGAAAACAAGAGATATATGAATTTATATAGACTTCCGAGATCTGAACAAAGAAACGACTAAAGATGACTTCCCATTGCCAAGTATTGACCAACTTATTGACACTATGGCTAGTCATGCTTTTCTATCCTTCATGGATGGGTTCTCAGGTTACAATCAAATCTGCATTAATTAACGACTACTTTCATGACCCCTTTGGGAACCTTTTGTTACACTATGATGCCCTTTGGTCTCAAAAACGCTGAAGAAACCTATCAACGAGCCATGACATACATATTCAACAACTACCTCCTATAGAGACTAAAAAATTAGGTCGATGAAATAGTAGTCAAGTCTAAGATAGCTATTGATCATCCCACAGATCTAGATGTAGTCCTCAAGCATTTTCATAGGCATGACTTGCATCTTGATCTAAAGAAATGTGTTTTCAAAGTTAAAACTAGACACATGCAAGGGTTTGTAGTATCAAAAGCTGGAATACAAGTGGACCCTAACAAAGTTAAGGCCATTGTTAACTTAGCACCCCCTAGCAACCTAAAAGAATTGTGTGGGTTGCAAGGTAGAATATAGTTTATTAGAAGGTTTGTAGCAAAGTTGACTAACAAGTTACACCCCATGCAACACTTGTTAAAGAAGGGGGTTAACTTCGAGTGGATGGCATAGTGTCAACAAGCCTTCGATGACTTAAAGAAAGAGCTTTTGCACCTTCCAAATATTTACCCACCATAGAAGGATAGGCCTTTCTACATCTACCTTGCCACTTTGGACACATCTATCGCAGCATTGTTGTATCAGAAAAGAGATGATAGGTCTAAAATCCCATTTTATTAATTGAGCCATGCACTAATAGCTTATGAGGTAAAATACAATGAAGTAGAAAGAAATTGTCTCACCCTAGTATTTGCACTAAAAAATGGAGACATTACCTATTCCATAGCAAGGTTAACATTATATGCAAGAGCAACATACTTTAGGCTATCGCGAACAACTTATACGAGAGTAGCATGTTACCTCGATGGAAAGTTATAACGGAGGAATTTGATTTACACTATGTAGCCTAGTCATCAATGAAAAAATAAGTGATAGCTACACAGTTCACAACCTCACCCATTGATGATCGCGCAACCATAGAGTTGAAATTCTCTGATGAACATGTTAATAGCATCAACCTTGTACCATTACACTTTGAAGCCACTTTGCATTTCAACAATGCCTCAACCACACAAGGTGGTAGTGTTGCTGCCATCATTACATTCCCCTCAGGGGACATTTGACTTTTCGCTTACCATTTTACGTTCCTTTGTACAAACAATGTAGCTGAGTATGAAGGACTTCTTAGGGTCCTTTTAGCAGCCCAAGAATTAGAGATCCAATATTTGATAGTTCGAGGCGATTCCCAACTCATTGTCAATATGATTACCAAATTCTATGCCTGTAAATCTTCACATTTACAACCTTATTATGACTTGTTCAAGAGTTTGCTAAAATAGTTCACAATGATAGACATCCAACATGTGCCATGCAACGAGAACACTATAGTTGATGCCTTAGCCATGCTAGCATTAAATGTGCCACCACACCTATTTGAAACTTTACCTGCTTCGATAATGAAATGCACAAAGCTTGCCACTCAAGTGGTACACATTACCTCCATAAGTGCTACCAATGCCCAAGAGTGGTACGCTAATATTAAAGCTTACCTTCAAAATGGTGAACCCCCACACAACTTGACATCCACTCAAAAGGATGTAATCCAAAAGTAAGCCCAGTAGTATGTCCTTATAGGGGATAATATCTTATGCAAATTCTCCTTTGATGAGATACTACTAACTTGCATTAATGGGGAAGAAGCACAAAAATTGTTAACAAAGTCCATGAAGGACTATGTGGAGGACACATAGCTCCTAGGGCTATGGCAACAAAAATTAGATGCCTAGGATATTACTGGTCTTGCATGGAATGAGATTTCCTTACCAAAGTTAGGACATGTGATACATGCCAATGTCATTCAAATCTTATACATGTTTCACCTACTGAGTTGCATCCTACATAAATTACATGGCCATTCCAACGATGGGGGCTAGATATCATAGGACCCATCACACCTAAGTCTTCCACAAGACATAGCTTCATCATTACCGCTACCGAGTACTTCACAAAGTGGGCAAAGGCTATCCCCCTTAGGAAAACTACATCTCAACAGGTTTGCCACTTTATCTTGGACAACATAGTAACAAGGTTTGGTCTTCCCATGACTATTGTGATAGAAAACGGGCCACAGTTTAGTAGTGCAGAAACCAAAACCTTTTGTAACAACCTTGGCATCGAGCCATCCTTTTCATCACCATACTACCCATAGGCAAATGGATAGGAAAAGGAAAAAAATAAGGCCATCATCAACTTGCTCAAAAATATGCTTAGCAATAGCAAGAGGTGATGGCAGGAGCAAATCCTCTACGTGTTGTGGGATTACTCCCTCAAAATCACTCTGATGAGGGACAACACTATGTTACATCTTTCCCTTTCTTAAACCTATTCCCTCAACTTCATCCTTCACCTCTTTCCCTACATGACTACCCTGATACTCCAAAGCACAAAAAAGTGACATCTGAGTGACCACTAAAGACCAATGTTGGCATCTTGTCCTTCATGGTGATTCGTATTCTTTGTCGATGTCTCTCAAGTAGATCCTCTAGACATTGACAAAGAGGGGTTAGTGAAACACCATAAAATTTTAGGATCCTCATGCTTCAGTAGAGTCTTCAAATTTGGGAAGGGATTTCCACAAGTGCAGCATCATGATGAGCCAACAAAATGGTGGGCACCAAGGATAGACTATACATTTTGGCAAGTTTTCTATCTCCATGGATGATAGGGTTGCTAGACTCTTCAGCCTGCCCAACCAGATAATTGACCTAGCTGGTAGTCTACCCAAGGACCATGATAGCAATTGTCGAAAGTGTTTAGGATGAGAAAAATAGTTTAGAAATTTTTCTAGCAAAGAATTCTACTATGCTACGCTGTGCAGCATAGCAAGCCTCAAAGAGATCAATTAAGTGTCTAAGATGGTGCTACGTTATGCTATGCTATGCAGCATAGCAAAGCGTAATAGGTGAAACACCACTAATTTCAACCTAACACTTTGAAACAAGAACAACTCACACTTGAGCTTTCGAAGGTAAAAATTTGAGCTTGTCCTGGGCACACACCCTGGCTTATCCTAGAACTCACGCTAGATTACAAATTTTCTCACTCCCACTGCAAGTCACGTTGTGGCATGAATCTAGCATGACAAACTTTTAGAGCCTCAAAACTAAGTCAAAATGACTTGATTTCAAGGGTGCAAGTCATCCTTAGGGTCCAATATTGAAAAATATTGGTCCTAGCCTTCAAAAATTCCAGATTTTAGCTCAAAATTGCAAGTTTTTAAGGTCACACTATAGGTCACGTTGTGGCATGACTCCAGTGTGACCAACTTTCAGAGCCTCAAAACTGAGTCAAAATGACTTTATTTCAAGGATGCAAGTCATCCTTAGGGTCCACTATTGACAACTATGGGTCCTAGCCTTTAGAAATTCCAAATTTTAGCTCAATATTGCATGTGTTTGAGGTCATGTTGTAGGTCACGTTGTGGTGTGAGTCCAGCATGACCAATCCAAAATAGCTCCAAATCAGATACATTCAAGTTTAAATTCCAGATTTCATATCATTCTCAAGGTTAGACACATTTAGAGAAACATTTTCATTCAAGGAACAGGCTTTAGAAATCAAAATTTGGTGTCAAATGTCTCATTTTACTTCACTCAGGCTAAGGTCATGCTGAGGACATGCCGAATGTGAATGCCCAGCATGAGAGCAAACAAACAAGCCTCAAATAGCCACGAAACCACCCAAATCAACATTCTACAGTGGTCAAACCAAAGATCCATAATTTTCAAGTGAACTAGGGTCAATTTCTCTTTTAGTACATTGTAAATCTTCATTTGTGGGCTTGTTAGACCCTTGTGGTCCAAATTTTATGTGTTTCCATGGGCTTGAGTAAGCCACACGTTCTAAGATATGATGAACCTGGCCAAGAATGTAGCTTGCCCACACATGTCCAACTCACATACAGTTGTCCATTAGACACATGTCACAATATCTATTTTCCTCTCATCTCCCAATCATTGATTCCATTCATGAATTCCGCACCCAAGCTAGGCCCAATCCTATAAATACCCTATTAATTCACATAAACAGGGTTGGCAATTTTTGAGTTAAATGGCTTAGGAAAATTAGACCAGTAATCCTTGGGCACTTGACACACTCTAATTGATAGCATCCAAGCACTTCACTTCTGAAACACATCACATCACCCCGAGGCTTGGTGCCTGACCTTCCATCTACACGTGCAGCTACGCTTTCACCAATGCACATATTTTCTATGCAATACAATATAGCTCATTTTGCCAACCATTATACTGTTTACTCTATTTTACATTTAGTTCACATTTTTATTACGTTTTGATTATGATACCAATTTAAGTTTACATTTCATACATGTTGTTTCACATTTTAAAATATCAGTTATGATAACCCCAGCATAAGCCATAGTTTACGCTCGGGGAAGTCCTTAGTTGATTTGCATGCAGACCATCCAAGGCACTCTACCTTCGTTTACTTTTCTAGCTTTTCCTTGAGGCAAATGTTGGTTCAGATATGTCTACCTAATGATATTTTGGTGTTTTTTTTCCTTCCAGCCTTACACCAATGATTTAGGTCAGTACAGTAAATTGGCACTAGAAGGAGGGCCACTTGTCTATTTTCTGTTAAAACGTCGATCCTGTTACCTGCTAAAATGCTGCACATATTAAGTGCTAAAACTAAGTTGAACTTAGCTTACTCATGCTAAGCTTGCTCATGCTGAACCTTGTCACACTAAGCTTGATCACACTATACCTTGTCATGCTACACACGTTGTCAACTAGTCACACTGCACATGTTGCCAGCTAGTCACACTACACATGTTGTAGGGCTAGTCACATTGCACATGCTCTAAGCTAGTCATCCTACACATGCTATCATGGAGTCCTCCAAGATCAACCTTACTTGTGCAATCCTCACACCTGAACAATATAACTTCATTTGTGTGAAAATCCAAGCCAACTTGCCTATCGATTGCATGGAAAGAGAGGTAAAGCGAAACTATGAACTTATCCATAAAGGAGGTTATGAGTTTACTCCCTTGGCATTGGACATAATCCCCCTTTCAAAACCCCATCATCAAATCATGTTTCAACTTCTCATGGCAAGGAGTCAAGCCTTATAGCCGCCTTTGATAGAGCCTCAGAATGGAAATGAGGAAGATGACTTTGCCACCTAATCTAAGCATGGGGATTCGTACCATACCATCAGTCCTCATACCTATACAAATCCATTATTCCAACCTTTCTTAGAGGGAACCATGCTTCCTCCTTCATCCGCATACATGTGAAGACTAGCTTCTCAATAAGAAATACTAGCTTCCACGTCCACCCATTACATACCACAAGTACAAACCTATGGGGCACCTCTGACTACAATGCAACACGTTAAGGTGTAACCTGTGGCTAGGCAGTGGGTTTCACTAGCTATCTAGAAATAGCAACCTACTCTCTATAATATACCACACCCTCTAATCCCATCTCTAAATGTTGCTCCACCACAAAAATTGATAATCCAACAGTATCCCTTACTACAAACAATGCAACAATCGAATTACTACCAATCACAATCCATTCAACCCGCTAGTCTGCCTGCTGCCCAAGAGTGGGAAGACATGAAGAAAATGATGCACATGTTAACTGAAAAGGTAAAGCTCCTTAAAAAAACAAAAACTAAGGAAATCAAGGTGTTGGACTTCTATCAAGATGATCCAATCGACCCCTCAGTTCCACCATTAAGCTTTCCAATGGAGAGGGAGACCCAAACGACCACCTAGTAACATTTTGAACAAAATGTCTATTGCTTCAGGCTTGGCCTCATGCAATTCTGCATATATTTTCTATGTCCTTAATGGGAAAAGCCTTAGACTGGTACCAAGCTTTACCCCATAACTCCATATCCTCTCTGGAGGATTTGCTACATCAGTTCGTTACCCATTTTAAATATAATTTAAAACCTGAAGTCACACTGGATAGCTTGATTTAGATCAAACAAGCACCTTTACAGCTAGTGAAAAAATTCATCCAAAGGTGGAGTGCAGCCCTGAATGAACTCCATGAGCTCATACCTAAGACATACTTTCTCACCATTTTTAAAGCTGCTGTGAATGACTTCGTTAAGTCAAAACTCTATTATCTGAGCACTCATAATTTGAGCCAAGCATTTGCACAAATCAAAAACATAGAGGAGGAGGCAGAATCAAGTAATGACCCAGATTATGTGGCCTATAGAAGCCAACATGCTCGCAAGAAAAACACAACAGTAGCAACAGTGGCCGCAAGCACAAAAGCAACCAACTAGGGCCCAACAACTAACCAACCCAAAGCCCTAGCTCACAAAGATGCTAACTTTGGTGCCAACTCATCTACATCGGCAGGGGCCACTCCAAAGTCCAAATTTCAATGCAAGGATCGCTCAAAATACACACCACTACCGATGTGACCCTCTCAACTATTTGAGAAACTCTTGAAATCTGGGCAAATCCAACACAAGCACATATCAGAGATTACCCACCAAAAACATGATAGGTACTGTGAACTACTAAGGAACCCCACATTAGCAGTACCAAATGAGCCCTCAGTCCCACAAAATTTTAAACTAGATCAATACTGCCATTACTATCAAATGGCTGGTCACAATACAGACCATTGTCATGCTTTGCAAGATAACCTATAGGAAATGATAGAGTAAGGCCAACTAGTTATCGACATGGTGAGTCAATCCAACACAAACGATGCCTCCTATGTCATAATCTCAATTAGCATAGGTGGAAAGCCCAAACCTGTGCAACAACCTTTCATGATTTGTGTGCCTCCCATCAAGGCAAGGATTCCCTTAGCCTCCATAAATAAGAGCCCTTCCTTTGTTATCAAGTTGTCACCCCAAGCACCCACAACATCCTTTGTGGTGAAGACTTGACAATGTTCATCCGCTAAGATGTTAAATTGGCATGACTAAACCACTAAGACATTAAACTAGCGTGAATCATCTGCTAAGACATTAAACTAGCATGAATCATCCACTAAGAAATTAAACTGGCATGACTTGTTTGTGAAGATGGTAAATTGGCATGACGCAGCAACAAGAAATGCTAAGTAATCTTTCATCATCAAGGTGCCACAATGTGATGGCCCCTCACCTACCTGATGCCCAATAGTAGGCAACATCTCAATCCATCCTCCTTCAAGGGATGACCCCACTAGCAACCCAGGTAGGTCCACCAAATGGCAATGAAAGAGAGCAAACGAGCACCTTGCAACCCCCATGGCCGAAGCAAAGGCCACAACTAGCAAAAAATAACTAAACAATGGGGCCCCCACCCCCAAGTAGGCAAAGCAAACCAAACCCAAGTCTCCTCTACAAGAGATCTATTTATCAAACCATATGGAGGAAGTCAAAGCCAACACAACGGCTAATGCAAGGACTTTGTAGCTGCACTAACCCAAATAAAACAAACGCTCAAGCAAAAGAACACAATGTTCAGCTTTTATGACCTAGTCATGACCTCATCTACTCACTACCAAGCATTGGCCTAGGTCTTCACCTCCATTCCTATTACAGAGGACATCCTTGCAAATGAGGCATCCATCCATGCAATGATGCTACCCACTACACCACAAGAATTGGGTTGAACAACCTTAACATTTCGCGATGATGTAGTCAAGGTCAACCCCAAACGAGGGGAGGTCACTATAGCTCCACTATCCATTAGCATTCATGTTAGACAGTGTACCATCCATAGGGTACATGTTGATGATGGTGCTACAACAAAGGTAGTTTTGTACTCCATCATTGATAAGCTAGGCTTGGCAGATAAAATCAAGCCAACCAAAATCACATGTCTAAAATATTTTAGTAGATCGCGTGTCACAGTTAGGGGTACAATCAATTTAGCCTTTGCGATAGGAGAGAAATTTCCCACTAGTACAGATTTCACTATCATAGAGGAGATTCCAAGTTTCAACATGATTCTAGGCAGGCCTTAGCTAGCCCAACTAAGGGCCATCTCCTCTCCCATCCACCAAGAAATCCACCTTCCATAAGAAGGTGGTCAAGTTATCATCCATGGTAATAACATTTCCTCTTGGACTATCCATGACATTGACATGGCATAAGTTTTAGAACAAGAATTTCTTGCTGGTACACCTATAACAACCAATGCAACGCCTAAGGCTAACACACTCGAATGAGTGGTTGAAGCCAACAGCCCCCTAGAGGATCCTAAACCTAGCATGCTCCCTAGTTCATGCCTAGTTAAGAAGCAACTACATGACCAAGACTTTCCCTTGGCCAAAAATGCAGATGCTTGCCTACCCTTTGCCATGAATTTTTGAGTTTTGTTTACATTGCACTAGCCTATGAACTTACATTTTTCCCATTAACTTAGATCACACATTTTTCTTTGTTTACACATTCATCAACTTAGTTTACACATTGCATTTGAAAAACATCAAACATAAAACCATAAAACTATAAAAACACATGGCTCGAAAAGGCCTTAAACTAGATTATGGCCTGGAACGACCTAAAACTATCACCTTTTGCATTGCTTTTCTTTCATTCATACACTTTAACTCTATTTAAAACAAGTGTTGCTGGATGTTGTTTTCTTTTTAGTTGATTTTTATAGGATCTCGTAGATACACAGCATGACCATGCACACAACATTACACTTTACACAAGCAAGGTAAGCACAGATAGTCCGCTATGACTATAAACTAGCATAGAACAGTCCTAGCATTATGAGTTAAAACTGATATAAAAATGATACCACATAACATTCCTGGCATTATGACTTAAAACTGATACCACAAAACAGTCCTGGCATCATGACTTAAAACTGATACCATAGAACAATCCTGGAATCATGACTTAAAATTGATACTAAAGAAAATTCCTGGCATAATGACTTAAAACTGATACCACAAAATGTCCTGGAGTCATGACAATAAACCAACACCACAGAGCTTTGTTTAGTACGATGCTAAACTGCCACATATGTTTGCCATGACATGAAACTAGTATCTAGAGTCCACTAAGACTATAAACTGGTTTTCCTCTTTACAGTCCACCACAACTATAAACTAGCAATGCACCGTCTGCTATGATGCTAAACTGGCACCATCCAAAGGGTTATGATGTGAAACTAACCCACAATAGTCCGCTAAGACTATAAACTTGTGACATCATCAATGACCAGGAAAAACATGAAAAGATGTGTTGCTGCAATTGGCTGTACATGTTCCACAAAGACTTGCTACATGATTTGTCTCATGGACCTAATGAAGTAGGATGACATGCCTGAGGCATTCATGCATGGATGCACTTCATCTTGATGACAAGGTATCATATTCTTCCTGATGCATGCAACTGGGTTAATCAATCCATTCATAAGTACATTCTTAACTCTTGATACATTCCCTATTCCACATCATGTCCCTTTATCCTATTCGATTACATCCCCTAGATACATTGTCTCCTACTCGCCTCAAAACCCTTGATACACATTGCACACTATAACTCTTTAAGCAGTTGCAATGCAAAACACAATGTATGACGCATGACACATAATGCAAGTGCTCAAAAAAAAGCATAGCACTAAAAGCAAGCTCTTTCAAAAAGACCAAAGAAAAAAAGAAAATTAAAAGGAAAAGAAAGAAAAAATAAAGCAAAAACAAAATAAAAGAAGAAACAAACAAGAAAACACAAAAAGAAAAGAATAAAATGTTCAAAGAGAAAAATGCATGAAAAGGGTCTTCATGACCCCATTAATATCATAAACAAAAGACTATTGGTCATTCTCATACAAGCCCTAGGTGAGAAGGTAATTGTCTTGAAAAACGGTTATGCTCATGTTTCAAAGAGATCACGTTGCACATCATCGTGTGCCTTTGGATATTTACAATGGGCCCCGTAAACACTTTATAAGAGTCTTGTTTCTCCAAAGAACAAAATTTCTATGTCTTGGTCCCAAGTCTATTAAAATCCAACTATTAACAAGGATCAAAGATATAGCTCATTCACTTGAGAGCATTTCTCTCCCACAATCTCAGTAGCAATCATAACCCTTGATTGAGTCATGACTTCCCCCAGTTACAATCCCTTGCATCTTGAACAACATTCCCTTGATCCCATGTACTTTTGAAAATATTGTGATGACATCTAGCCAAGGGTCAATAGATAATTCTTGGTATTGGATTGTTCATAGTGTTTTGCACTTCTTTGTCAACGCCTCTCGGGTGGATTCCTCCAAACTTCAACAAAGAGGGGCCAATGAAACACCACTAATTTCAGCCTAACACTTTGAAATAAGAACAACTCACACTTGAGCTTTTTGAGGAAAAACTTTGATCTTGTCCTAGGCACACATGCTGGCTTGTCCTGGAACTCACACTGGATTGCAAATTTTCTCACTCACACTGCAGGTCATGCTGCAGGTCACACTGTGGCATGAGTCTAGTGTGATCAACTTTTAGAGCCTCAAACCTGAGTCAAAATGACTTGATTTCAAGGGTGCAATTCATCCTCAAGGTCCACTATTGATAATTATTGGTCCCAACCTTCAAATATTCTAGATTTTAGCTCAAAATTACAAGTTTTTGAGGTCACACTGTAGGTCACATTGTGGCGTGAGTCCAGCATGACCAACTTTCATAGCCTCAAAACTGAGTCAAAATGACTTGATTTCAAGGGTGCAAGTTATCGTTAGGGTCCACTATTAACAACTATGGGTCCCAACCTTCACAAATTCTAGATTTTAGCTCAAAATTGCAAGTTTTGAGGTCATGCTACAGGCAATGCTGTGGCATGAGTCCAGCGTGACCAACTTTCAAAGCCTCAAAACTGAGTCAAATTGCTTGATTTCAAGGGTGCAAGTCATCCTCAAGGTCCACTATTGAAAACTATGGGTCCAAGCCTTTAGAAATTCTAGATTTTAACTCAAGATTGCAAGTTTTTGAGGTCAGACTGTGGCATGAGTCCAGTGTGACCAATCCAAAATAGCTCCAAATCAGACACATTCAGTTCAAATTCCAGATTTCATATCACTCTCACGGTTAGACACATTTAGGGCAACATTTTCATTCAAGGAATAGGCTTTAGAAATCAAAATTTTGTGTCAAATGTCTCATTTTACTTCACTCAGGCTGAGGTCACACTGAGGACACACCTAATGTAAATGCTCAGCATGAATGCCCAGCATGAGTGCAAGTAGACAAGCCTCAAATAGCCATGGAACCACCTAAATTAACATCCTACAGTGGTCAAACCAAATATCTAGAAGTTTCAAGTGAGCTAGGGTCAATTTCCCTTGTAGTACATTCTAAATCTTCATTTGTGGGCTTATCAGGCCCTTGCGGTCCAAATTGTATGTGTTTCCATGTGCTTGAGTAAGACACAGATTGTAAGATATGATGAACCTAGTCAAGAATGTAGGTTGCCCACACACATCCAACTCACATAGAGCTATCCATCGGACATGTGTCACGAGATCCATTTTCCTCTCATCTCCCAATCATTGATACCCTCTCAATTCACATAAATGGGGTTGGTAATTTTTGAGTTAAATAACTTAGGAAACTTAGACCAGTGATCCTTGGGAGCTTGTCACACTCTGACTGATAGCATCCAAGAACTTCACTTCTGAAACACATCATATCACATCGCCCCAGGGCTTGGCACTTGACCTACCATCTACACGTGTAGTTACACTTTGACCGGTGGACATCTTTTCTATGCAATAAAATACAGCTCATTTTGCCAACCATTATATTACTTACTCTATTTTACATTTAGTTCACATTTTTCTTACATTTTGATTATGATACCAATTTAAGTTTACATTTTATACGTGTTGTTTTTCATTTTAAAATATTAGTTACAATAACCCCAGCGTAAGCCATAGTTTATGCTTTGGGAATTCCTTGGTTGATTTGTGTGCAAACCATCCAAGGTACTCTGACTTCATTTACATTTCCAACTTACCCTTGAGGTGAAGGTAGGGTCAATTGTGTCTGCTTGACAATCTTTCGGTGTTTTTTTTTCTTCCAGCCTTACACTGATGATTTAGGTCAGTACAATAGGGACAAAGTGCACAAAGGCCCCATTTTACGAAATGACTCCAAAAAGAAGATTGCACTTGGCAATGCTTTGGCCTCCAAAACTGGTTGTCCCACAGAGCCCTCATGCCTCGAGCAAAGTTTCTTGCTAGAAAATGGCAGATTAAACAAGGAAGCATGATACACTAGCTGCTACACTGTGCTATGCTACATAGCATAGCACAGCGTAACAACAATGCAAAAAATAACAAAAGTATTCCAAACATGAATTTAGCAAGTTCAAAGGTTTTCCAACATGAAGGAAAAAAGTTGTAGTTGTTTGCCTGACCAAGCCCCACATCAATGCTTTCGGCTCCTATGCAAGTTTTCTATCAAGCCTAGTTGCTATGCTATGCTACACTACATAGTGTAGCACAGCGTAGTGTGTAGTTACTTACGCTACACCAATGTGTTACACAGCATGGGTAGTGCAACACTAGCATTGAGGCATCAAGACATCTTCAGTTAGCTTTATAACCTACTGGCAATGATTATTCTCATCATGACATCTCTTTGGTGGACAAAATCAGCAAGTTTGGTTCATTTTACATACCCTTAGTCAATCCCCAAAAAATTGTTCCTATGCTTGACCCTACTTGCAAGAGTAGGGAATATGTAGTTCTGGAGCATAGGCTCCATTTTTCTTGCATTGATGGCACACTAGATTTTGGCACATGATTTTAGTAGTATGGTCATAGCATAACAAAGCTCATCTCTAGCATCTCACACCTACATAGTACAACCATGTTTGCACCTTGTGGGGCCCAAGACACATGGCATGCATTTTCCTCTTGCTCCTAGCCCTATAAATACCCTGGCAAACAATGCTCTAAGGGTTGGCAAAAAGCTGGTCGCTAGGTTGACTATTGGCTTTTAGCATTGATGGGTTTTTAAGTTGGCTTTTAGAGAGCATAGTTGGCAATTTTGTAGCACTCTAGTTGGCTTTGAGTTTGCTGGTTGGCTCCATGGTTCAAAGATCTACGAGCATATTGCTCTGTGTAAGCTATGCCTCTTCCATGTTGCATGTTCTATTGTACACCTTTCAGCAAAGAAAATAATCAAACCCGCAACCTTGGTGCAGTGCACTTTCTCACCCAAGTTTATTTTGTTATTTTCTTACTATCATCATTGTTTTGCATCATTTTCACCTCTTTACATTTTTCGATCATCGATTTACTTTGTGTGTCTCACTTCCAAAACAAATATTTATGAAAGGTTAAGATACACTGATTAAGTCCCTGTCTGATCAACCAGACCATTCAAGGCACCCCACTTCCGTTTCTCTCCAACACATCCCTCACACGGATCCATGGTAAAATTTTTGCCCAGTAACCTCTCGGTGTTCTAGCCACCGACATTTTCAATCCCTACAATAATAAGGTGTAAAACACAAATGTATAAAAAAAAGATGAAAATTAAGGAGCTACTTATATAGTTAGCATGGATGGCCATCTTTCCCATGACTAAGTTGAAAGGAGAAGATCTGAAAGATTGAGTGTGGTTGTTCATCCACTGAGGCATTTGTTGTACTAGCTCACTTCAACTTGTGGAAAATTTTAACTTGTTGTATGTTGACCAACTATTTCTTGTCTAGGCTCTCAGGCTTCTAGATCAACATGGACCTAAAAGGTACATTTTTGTAAATGATATAAGGTCCTTTCCATAATGTATAGAACATAGTTCAGTGAGATACATGTGCATGGTTCTAGTAAGGGACCTTATCTCCTAGTTGAATTTTGGCTTTTCTAATTCTAAGGTCATGGTGCTTTTTGCTAAATGTCTTGTGCAACTCATTAGATGACAAGACCACCAATCAATTCTCATCTAGTAGGTTAAGATTCATTAATCTTTCTCTTTGTGCTAGACTTTAGTCAAGGTCAAGGTCACAAGTTGTTGAAAGTGTATGGAGCTCAAATTGAATAGGAAGTGTTGGTAATTTTCCATACACCAACTCATAGGAAGAATAGTTTATAGGAAGTTTCCATGTTGAGTGGTAAGTCTAGAGGGAATCGTTGAGTCTTGTGCTCTAGTCTCTCCTATATTTGCTAACTATTTTAATTAAGATATTTGTGATTTCCCTATCTGTAACCTCAACTTGATCATCGGCTTTGGGGTGGTAGGATGTTATTAGTTTATGTTCAACCCCCAGCCATTGCATAAGCTTTCAAAAGGTA
This sequence comes from Gnetum montanum, assembly GCA_015680685.1. Lineage (NCBI taxonomy): Eukaryota > Viridiplantae > Streptophyta > Gnetopsida > Gnetales > Gnetaceae > Gnetum > Gnetum montanum. Next base: position 553,155 of record MNCI01001248.1, read on the forward strand.
GTGCTTGTAAAGTGAGTCCCATTGTTAGAAATTATTGCATGTGGTACACCAAACTTATTTACAACATTCTATTGTATAAATTGAGTAGCAGAAAAATATGTACAGTCAATGAAGGCTACTTCTTCTACCCATTTCAGACAAGAGTTAATAGCGACTATGATGTACACTTTTCCATTTGACTTGGGCATGATGGAACTGATGAAATCAGTGCCCCAAATGTTGAAAGGTTTCAATGGTTGGATCCACTATTTAGGTCCCTCCATTTAAGTAGTCATTCCACCATCTTGTTGGCAACATTAACAAGAGTGGATAAATTGATGAGCATCTATAAAAATTATTTGCCAATAATACCTTGCCATCATAATTTTAATGGTCATGCATCTCCCAGCATAGTGGCCTCACAAAATCCCTCATGTGCATCCTAGAGAATTCATAGTTGATTAGCATTAGGGACACACCAACAAACTAGGCCATTGGCACACACCTTATAGAAATGTCCATTGTCATCCATGAAGCATTTCACCTGGTGAAAAAAATATTGTTTCTTTTGATGGTTCAATGCTTGTGGCATTTCTTAAGTGATAAGATAGGTGATAATTCCATAATACCATTTAGGCTTAGTGAACAATTGTTCAACTATAGCCTCATCAAAGAGGAGTTCATCAAGAAATAGATTAGATAGTAGACTTTCCTCCTCTTTGTTGTCCCATTACAACTAAGACAAATGATCAGCAATCACATTCTCAATTCCCTTTTGATCTACCATAATAAGATTGAATTCCTATAAGAACACCAACCACTGTATGATACAAGGGCTCACCATGGGCTTGTTCATGAGAAAGAAAATGGCATTGTGCTCAATGTGCACAAACACTATGTATCTAATTTCATAGTGCTTGAACTTTTCTAGAGCAAGCACCAATATCATGAATTTCTTTTCTATGGTGGTGTAGTTCAATTGTGAAGCCACAATGCTTCAACTTGTGTAGTAGATGTAATATTAATGTTTCTTATTATCCAAATACATAAGCACAACTCCCAAAGCATAATTTGATGCATCCATCATAGCATGAAACGGCCTAGACCAATTGGGTGCCTATAGAAATAGAGTTTCTACAAGTTTCTCCTTCAATTATTAAAATTATTTTTCACATTTCTTGGTCAAAAAAAATGGATCATCTTTCAATGTTAGCTTAACCAATGGTTTTTTGATCTCAAATAAATTCTCTATGAATTGCCAATAGTATCCAGTGTGTCCAAGAAATGACCAAACATCTTTGATGGTTTTTGGTTATGAGTGATTCCTTGGATGGCCCTTATCTTTTTGGGGTCAACCTCAATTCTTGATTATGAGCTTTTGTGCCCCAATATAATTTCCTTCTAAACCATCAAATGACTCTTTTCCAATTGAGCCACAAGTTTGTTTTCACACATCTTTTTAGTACTTACTCGAGGTGGTCCAAGGCTTGCTCAAATGTAGCATCATAAGTGGAGAAGTTATTCATAAATACTTCCACTTTGCTACTAATTTTCTATTGAAAGAAGCTTAAGACCAAAAGTTTGTAAGTAGCAAGAGGATTTTATAGACCAGAAGGCATCTTGTGATATCCAAAGATCCCCTAGGGACTCATCAATGTTGTTTTGGCCTAGTCCTGTGGCATCATCTAGATTTGGTTATAGCCACTATAACCATCCAAAAACTATAATAGAAATTCCTAGATATGGTGTCCAACACCTGATCAAAGAATAGCAATAGAAAATTATCCTTGAATGTTGCCATATTCAATAGCCAAAAATCGATACAAACCCACCACTTCCCATGTTTCTTTGGCATAATCACAAGTGGAATAACCCACTCACTATTTGCAATGAGATAGATAAATGTCACATTGAGGATTTATTCAATTTTCTCTTTGATGATTTGCTTCAATTTGGGGTTCAATCACCTCTATGGCTACCTCTTTGGCTTCATGACTAGGTCAGTGTACATACAATGCTAGCATATCCTAGGATCAATCCTTGTGAGTTCATGATATGACCAAGCAAAGGTTGTTGGCTATTTCTCAACCACATTCAATAGCATTTGCTTTTATTTTAGATCAATATTTGCATTGATTATTACTAACTTTCCATTTTTTAAGAAGGCATATTCCATGTGGGCAAGTATAGTTTTTAACTCAAGGGGTTTTATTTAATATTTTTAGGGATTTCCAACTCTCCCCAATAGGTATCATCATTTGCATTATTAGTGAGTTGTTGATGAACTTTCTCTAGGTCATCCATGGCTGTGACATAAGCACATATCAAGCACTCATTAGGTTCCATGCAAAGTATGCTACTATTAGAATGAATGGTTAGCCATTGGGTGTCTTCTTGGTTTGTGGCTACTGTGTACAGACACCTTTGAATATTTGCTTTAGGTGCATACTACCTGCATGAAAAAATAGATGCTTTCTTCATAGACCAGAGCCTCTGCATACAATTGCACCCTGTATCACTATACATAATGCATGAAACTTGCATCTCCTCAATTTTTTCAAATACATTTTTCTTAGATATCTCTAGGGAAAGATCTTTTATGCCCATTCTTGCATCAATAGTGCTAGCCATCCCTTTCCATGATGATTGGGAAGTCCCCTTTATAGTTCTCAACCTTAATTACTAGGAAATTTGTAGGATAAGTCAACTCATAGATAATGGTCACAACATCTTCCATAAATCCCAATGGAATAGTAATGGGCTAGTCTAATAATTCTAATCAAATATTGTTATTCTTGAGAGAAAGTAGGTTCCAAGCAATATACATCTCATGAGAAATCAAATTCACATCAAAACTTGAATCAAGAAGAACTTTACATGGTTCATTCCTAGAAATTTGCAAACAAATAAGAGGACCTTTAGGATAAGCTAATTTCTTGGGAACATTCCTAGCCTAGATCCAATTAGATATGGCATGAGTGAGCATAATAGTATGGATTCTAGGTGGCATTTGTTTTGAAGGGGACTCAAAGGAATTAGATGCAAAGAGAGATGGAGAAGCAAGGTTGTTAACCACGTGTGCATGTGAGGGCTTAGGTGGTCTGTTGGGTCAAAAAAAGGGTCTTTTCTATAATCTAGTATTTGAACCACTCAATTGATGAACTAGTTGTAGAGTGATGACTATGGTAGCATTGCATTGATATAGTTGGATTGGAAGTTAACCCTATATAGATGGAGCATGTGGTAGCTATGTTGAGGATGCAAGAATAGGTGCAAGAATAGGAGGATAAAGATAAAAAGTGATATTCCTTCTTAAATGTGGATAATATTTAAGAGGGTACTAGTGATGTTGGAAAGAAGAAATGTGACTAGAAGAGTCACTTGGAGATAGGGGTTGCTAAACATAATACCCATATGGATTTGGTTGTTTATAAGGCTATTGTTGCCTTAGCAGTGGTAATTCCCATGACTATTATTACTGTAATTTTTGATGCTACTTGTATGATTACGATGGAGTTCCACTTGGATAGTACTATTGTTACCAATGGAATTATCAGGAATTTCCTTGAGGATAAGGTAATCTTTTATATGTTTAACTTTTTTCTAGTCGTGGATTCAAAGCGTACATCCTAAACTCCTATAAGTGTGACACAATGAGGAAACATCCCTTAGGATTTTCATATTGGTAGATTTCACACCCATCATCATCATCATTTGATTTAGTTTCCATAACTTTCCCTCTTGTCCTTACACCTTTAATTGGCATGTTTAGCTACCTTTCATCTTTTGCGATCATGATTACTACCTTGTTCTCTGGACGCTTTAGTAATTTTTAAAATATCTTAAAATCTACTATCCATAGAGTTCCATAACTGATCTACCTTTGCTAAAATTTCAAAGGAAAATTTTTGAATTGCTAAGGTCTTCCAATTGGCCACCTCATCAAGTAATGATTCCTCCTGATTGTTACAAAATTGGACATCCTTGTTGTAAATGGAAGGAATACAATTGTATTCTTCTGCACTTTCATGTTTTCTCAACTCTGCTTCTTCTTTTACTACTTACTAAATTAGCCTTTGGGTATAATGGGCTCTTAATTATGACAATTTCCTTTACAAATGAACTCCAAGAAATCTCCTTGTTTCTAATCAAAGTCCATCTATGATATGGCAAAGTTTCTCCTATTGAAAATAACCATGACTAGGCAATTTGTGCAATAAAGAATAGTATCAACCCATGGCAACATCTAGGGATTCATGTGATCCTTGTTTCCATCCTTGGATCTACCTCCTCAAGTTAGACACTCAAGAGTACATCTAATATTTTTTATTAAATAGTTCAAGCATTGTACTTCACTATTTGATGGATTCTAGTTATAAGGACTAGTACTAGCTTTCTTCTTATTTAATGAGTATCCTAAGAAATAACTTATGCATTCTCCAATAATTTTATATACTTTGCAAGGCACAAGTATCATGGAAAGCCTAAAGATGATTTTGTGGATCTAAGTTATGTTCCCCTTTGAACCTAGGGATATTGTTCATGTCTAGCCTATTAATCCAACTATCCTTTACATGCCTTGCAGGAATTCTCACTATCTCTACCATGTTTAGCATGTTTCTAGTAGTAAGAAAAGGCTCATTTAGGTCATGATTCTACTACCTATGATGCCCTATACTACCCCTTCGTTCATGGTGATGAGTCTCTCTTCAATGCCTACACCCTGGGTCTTGACTTACTTGATAGTCCTTATGATTATCTTGGTCCCATTAGTTACCTCCATTATGATCATGCCCCCTACAATTGCATTTAGAGCTAGAATGGAAAGATGATGATGAAGGTGAAGAGGAAGGAGAACTAGCACTTTCATGGTTCCTATTGCTCCCTCTTTGGTGGTCATTGCCATGATCTTGATCAAGTTTCTTCTTCACATCCTTACAATGACTCTCCCCCTTGCATCCCACTTTGTCATTGCATTTGTTTTTGTTAAAACATAGATTATGGATCATGGACTACAAGTTTTGATTTTGACCACCTTCACCAAATTCAAAGAGAGTAGTCTCTCTAAATGGAAAATCCCTAGAGAAGGGTTCTCCACCATATTTTTGCTATGTCAAATATGGGGAATCATTGAACCACTTCCCCTTCTCAAATTTGTAGCATTGCTTTAGTTTCTTATTCTTTAGACATTGTGCATCAGTGGGATGATAAATCCCTAGCATCACTATCTTGCATAACATACTCAACAGAAAGCCCATGGATGCCATACCGTATAAGAGTTTGTTGAAGCATTGCAAGAATGGATTGATTGGGCAACAACATAATGTTATCCTTCATGTCATGCCATTGCAGTAGTTCATCTTGGTGTAGGACCAAGATGAAATTGGATACATACTCATTAGGATAGCATATACCACTATATTGTTGGGTGATGAATCATGATTCATTGGGCTTCAATATCAAACTATCAATATCGAATCTATGATATTGAGTACGCGATATCGTGACCTAAGTAACAATATCGAGTACATGATATCATGACTCCTTTGCAGGCCTATAAATACACATGTAGGCACATGGAGGAAAAAAGGGAGTTAAGATAGGAAAGTTAGAGTAGTCTTTTACTTTGCATTTTTTGTTTTCTCAACCCTTTCTCCCAATGCATGCCCATAGTGTGATGATTGTAATTGTACGACATCCTTTATTCAAGCGTGACATACTTGGACATGCACATGACCAAAAATAAAAGATCAAGATTACTTCATCATTGATGAATTCACTTAATTTAATTATTTCATTGTTATTGTTATTTATTATTAATAAAAGAGAAATGAGTACGACTTAATCACAAGCATCTACATGTGACTACTTGGTATCCCAGTAGCGTACTTGGGTGATGCCCTTGATAATCCTAGTGGTAGCCATGTACGAGGTCTAAGATGTGTATGGATGATTAAGGAATGGATGCTCATCATACTTAGGCTAGCTTAGATTCTCTCCCTCTATCTCCTATTAGTTTAACTCTCTCTTCCCTTTCCTCCTAGCTTAATTAAAGATTATTTTCCATTGTCTCTAGGAGCAGCATTAGCTTAGGAACACATCATACACCTCACTCTAGACTAAACCATACGTGACAAAGCAAATACTAGTCTAGGTGGAAAAATAGAAACTGTGATCAATGAGTAACTATAGATACCACAACTAGCCCATCTATGGAGTTCAACCAAATCATGTGTGAAACACTCATATTTGTATGGTTAAGTGTAGGGGTACCTCACCACTCATCATTTATGTCATTTCCAGGGATGGTGCTAGTTATCTAGATTAGTTATTGTTGGTGACCATTTGGGATGCAACTACCAACAAGTGTCCTCAAACAGGATTTAGGTGCCTGCTGGTGTCTGGCAACACCAACACCCAAATACCTCCAAATAAACTCAGTAGTTAATATGAGTATGTGTGTGTGCTGTTGTGGTGTGCGGTTGTGAAATATGAAACGATTGCATTGTGTGTAAACTACAAATGACTTATCTTAAAGAGATTCAGCCAACTTTGCCAAGTATTGTGAGTTGTTGAGAGTTCCTATTTTGTTCAATTACCTAGTCTACATGGTCCTTATAATACCTACTTGTAACAAATAAA
>MNCI01001254.1:0-44092 GCA_015680685.1 Gnetum montanum
CAATTCTTTAATATTTTCTAATTATTTATATGTTTTTCATTTCTTGCTATTTTCTAATTTCTTCTATACTATTTTAATTTTTCAATTTCTTAATTCCTTTAAGTCACTTAAAAAATTTTTCTAATAAATTATTCCTTATGTGCATAAGCTAATTTTGTTATTTAGATAGTGTTCTATATTATCAAAATATTAAGAGAATAATTATGTAAAAGTAGTGAGATCACGTCATCCATTCCTTCATTTCCATAAATAAGAGATCCTCACCATGGAAGTAATGTTATCATATAGAAACTAAAATGAACTTGTGATCATTATGTCAAAGATCATAGTGGTGATAAGGTCTTTTTCTAGTTATTAAATAAAAACATAATATCTCAAAATTCAACAAAAAAAAAAGTTAACTACCATTAGACCACTAGGAAAGCTACTTGTTAGTGGTCATTTCTTTGTAAAAATAGATTCTCACACTAGAAGATTCATAGAAATTAAATTGTAGTAAATATACAATATTTGAATGTAGAACATCAATGATATTCCTTTAAGCTTTCAAAATTAAGGCTTACATAGAAATTCATCAAAAAGCTGATTACTACTAAACCACTATTAAATGTTGTCATTGGTGGTGTAAACTTGTAATATTATGAGTTCAACATGAGTCATGGTAAGGTCATGATGGACAAACAAACATTATAAATAAAGACTACTAGTCATGATAAGGTCATGTTAGCATGAACATGAGTCATGGTTGGGTCATGATAGCAAAAAACATGTCATTTTGTTATCCCTTATTTTTACATTTAATTTGTAAAGACCATGAATCATGGTGGCCTTATGATGTAATACCAAAAGTCATGGTAGTCTAAAACATTGACATTTTATCTTTGTATATACCACAATTGGGTCATGAATCATGGTAAAAGCTTTATGTAGACCACAAGCCATGGTTTGGTAATGGTTTCACTGGAAATTCAAATAAAGAGCTATAGTCATAAAACTACTAGAAGATTTAATGAATTCAATGATGGAATTAACNGTCATAAAACTACTAGAAGATTTAATGAATTCAATGATGGAATTAACTTGGAAATAGTGTGTGGAGCTAAATTCTATATAGCATGATCAAGGATTCAGGAAATAATCATAAATATGAGCCATATAAAATGGATTTAAGAAGGCAAACAAACTTTTCCATGAAAGGAAAGCTTAACATAAAAATTGGGTAACCAAGTGGATATGCATTTGTGCATAAACTACTAATAAATATGCTAGGAAATTATAGGATTTTTCTAGAGTTATTAAAAGGCCACTTCCATACAATTAAGCATCAAAATAAAATCTCTATTTAACATATATAAAATAATGTTTTCATGAAACATAAAATGAACATGCTTTGACATAAAAGCATGACATAATTAGGGCTTAATTTGACATGAGAAGGACTTAAAAATATAGAAATATATGTCCTCAAGAATGAACATGGCTTGGGCTTGACATTGATCTTAAGAAACATAAGAAATTTAGATGAAAAATTGGTCATTCATGACTACTTCTTCTTTATAATAAACACAATTCTAGATAATATGTAAGAAACCTCTAATATCTACTCATATTCTTTATAAAAAATTTCATGTGTATTCAACTAATACATTGGAGGAAAAATCATTGACATGCATTACATAAACATTAAATTTAGAATAGCTTTCAAGCCACCACATGTGCATAAATATTTCTACAAACATGTATTTCTATAATATTAATATAATTAATGTATGAAAAATCAGAAAGTAAGCATGGGCAAATTAAATACAAATGAATGAACCATGAGAGAGAAAAATGAAACATAATTGGGATGCATAAGCTCCTTAAAATTAAACAAATTCTTAAGAGAATGTTAAGGGTTTGAGTGTACGCATTGTGAGAGCTTTGGTTATGAGAATGAGAGATTTCTATGAGAGCATGAGAAAAATTACAAGGGCTTCAAAAAATAGGACCTACCATGGAAGTGCTTAGATTTGGAAGAAACAATTACTATAAAGAAGCAAGAATGGTTATCTTTATGGAGCTTGAATGAAGAAACTAAAAACCCTCTCAAATGAATCAAAAATGAAGCATGAAACAAAGAAGAAAATCTTGAGGAGATACATCCTTACTTCATTACTCAATACTTAAATACTATGTTGCATTTTGTAATAAGAGAGGCCATTGGCCTCTATTGTTAACTTGACAAGAAGAAGAACTTTAACAATTTTGGCCTATTCTATAGAGATCCTCTATGAATCATTTCTTTCTCTTTTGGGATATTTCATCCTACTTTACTTTTTTATGCTTTGTTTATCTATATTTCTTGAATTTCTAGCTTCCTTTGATACATAACCATAAAAGATAAAAACTCTAACAACTACTTGGCTTCGAAGGGCTTGAGAAAACTAACAAAGACAAAGTTGAATATTACCCAAAATTTTGAATACCTTGAAGAATGGGAAAAGGGCCAAGAAGAATTAGAAAAGGGTGTGATATTAAGGGGATTATTTTTATTCTTTGAACTTCCTCTATGGGGCCCATTGCTTCATTTGGTTCTACTATTACATCTGTTTTAATTATTTGGAAAATATTTTCTCTATAAAAGTTACTACCTTACTATGCCATTAGAAAGACATGACCCATGTTTGAAGATATTCCTCTAGTAAGGATAGCAAAACAACTAGTTAATTAATTAACATATGCAAAGTCACTCTTGAGGTACCATTAGAATAATATGAAACCCATGCTTAAAGGCAGGCTAATTAAAAAATTTCATGGTCTTTTAGACTAGTTCTATCATGTGATTAGAAAGATATGTGATCAATGCCTAAAGGTGCATCACTGATTTGATTAGAATTGGCTATGAAGTGACAAAGAGATGTGATCCATGCTTGAAGGCTTGCCTCTAACCAATGGCCAAGATTCATAACTCATACATCTATAATTAACTAATTTTTCTATGCACCTAGTGCATGTTTCCAAATTTTGTCTTGTTAATTAATGGTATTTCCATGTGGTTGTGATTGTTATCATAGAGATGAACCTAAGATGAGATAATTTGATGTAACAAAAAATGGTATGGACTTGGGTTGGAAATTAAATGGACTGGTATTATGATCATTTTAACCACATCTAACACAAGGAATCCATTACAAACATGGTAAGGAACCTCACATTCCAATTTATGCAATCATTTCACATTCTATTCCAACTCAATACTAGGCTCAATTGTGCAATTGATTTTTTTTTTATAATATAGTGCAAGGTTTCAATAATAACATGTGTGGTTACTAGAGTATGGATTCCATCAACATTTGATTTCCTAGGTGCCAACTGGCATGCTATGAAATGGCTATATAAGGATATTTTAGAGAAAAGCCTACTATGGAAAGGATCTACTTATATAACTTCTAGAGCTATAGTCATAAACCAACTCCACATGCCCATAAATTCAAGTGTTTTCTACTCATCATCATTTGATTATTTTCTTCTTCTTCTTTTTTCAAAATTTCATGTCAAAATCCCTAATTCATTCACATATTCAAGCTTTCAACTTATGCTAATTCATCACTGGACCTCATTTGAAATGTCTAAAATGTCTTCATAGAGTCTAAAACCTTCTATTTACTTAAATTTGACCCAACAATCCAAGGAAAATTCGTTTAAATTATGCTAATTTTGAAAGAAAACTTCTAACTTCAATAGTATTATTGTAGTAGTATCAACTCAACACCCTTTGTCAACATAGTTTTATGAATGCAAGAACATCAACATGATACAAAAATACTATATATACACATCAATGGTTAGCAAAATTTTAATCATTTTCACTTTGTGCAAGAGAATTTTAGCAATTTTTGAGAGCTAAAGCCTTTTACTAATGATATCTTACAATTCAAACTTCAATTTTAACAAATTCAAAACATGTGAACTTCTAGAGTTAAGCTCTACATCATGGAGGCATTGAATCTATGTTTTGAAAACTTTTAGAAACCCCAAGTATTGAACGTATAAGGTAGTCAACATGAAGAATAATTAAAATAACTTAATTTTAAAAAATAAGGCTACCTTAGAGTCTCCAAAAAATTCTATAGCAGTCATGGCATTAACACTAAAATTTTCCAAATTGAGGCTAAATTTAAGAACAATAAAGGATCAAATGTTATAAATATCATTTACAAAATTATAATTAACCATTGATGTGATTAAAGATTACACCTAAAAGAGTTTTGAGGTAGGAGGTTTATCATAGTATAGAGAAAACAGGCCACATGGAGAACAAGTATATGGATGAAAGTAAGGAGAAGTGCCTAAACCCATACATGTAACTAGACCTACTATGAAAGAACTTGAGTTGGAATTTGTTACATAGATACCCATAACTAAAATAGGAAAGTTAAGGTAGGATAATATACTAAGACAAAGACCCACTTTCAAAAAGACCCTCGCCAAAACTACCTATAGATAATTAGAACAAAGGAGATTTAAAGGTTAGCTTTATAAAAATCAAGTTTCGAATCCTGGTTGGAATTTGCATCTTGAGAGGTTTAAGAACAACTACAAGCATCTTTTTTATAATTTATGATTTTTACTAATGGAGAATGGTACTTTGAAAAAACATATCTCTTTTAAAATAATTACTATGGAGATGCAACTATCAAAATTAAGAACATCATCATTTTCCACTCAATGAAAGCCATTGTTGAGGCCTTAGGAATTTCGAACATACAACCAAACTACTAGAGGTGTCAACACAATCTGACACTAAGAGCAAAAATGATTGGACTTAAAGATGCTATAGAGTTGATTCAAAAGATTACGACATGCTTACCTAAGCAAAAATGATCTACCTCAAAATTATGATGTACCATTTGAACCCCATAGTATGATCTAGCAACATTACATTTTTCTCTATCAAAGCCTATGTTGCACTCAATTGAAAATTCCTAGTCAACCTACCATACCTCATCTTCCTAGAAATTGAGAAACATTTTAAGGAAAAGGGAAAGTGTAAGAAGATACTTTCCTCTTCATTCTTTATTAGAAAATTATGCAAAGGGAAAGGAATTTTGTACTACTTCAATGATTTTCTTCGAAGAGCCAGAACAACATCATAATAAGAGATGATAAAGAAAAGAATATCGCTTAGGCTTCAAGATGAGGTTCCACCTTCATCATTAAAAATAAGTAGAGAAGTCAAAATCCCAAGTGTTGTAGTTAATACTAGGCAACTAGAAGCATCTGATCAAGCACCTATGGAAGGTTTGAAAGATTACCATTGTACTATGAGCCATCTAAATTAAGTTGCATGAACAATTAAATTGAGAAACATTTTAAGGAAAATGGAAAGTGTAAGAAGATACTTTCCTCTTCATTCTTTATTAGAAAATTATGCAAAGGGAAAGGAATTTTGTACTACTTCAATGATTTTCTTCGAAGAGCCAGAACAACATCATAATAAGAGATGATAAAGAAAAGGATATCGCTTATGATTCAAGATGAGGTTCCACCTTCATCATTAAAAATAAGAAGAGAAGTCAAAATCCCAAGTGTTGTAGTTAATACTAGGCAACTAGAAGCATCTGATCAAGCACCTATGGAAGGTTTGAAAGATTACCATTGTACTATGAGCCATCTAAATTAAGTTGCATGAACAATTAAATTGAGAAACATTTTAAGGAAAATGGAAAGTGTAAGAAGATACTTTCCTCTTCATTCTTTATTAGAAAATTATGCAAAGGGAAAGGAATTTTGTACTACTTCAATGATTTTCTTCGAAGAGCCAGAACAACATCATAATAAGAGATGATAAAGAAAAGGATATCGCTTAGGCTTCAAGATGAGGTTCCACCTTCATCATTAAAAATAAGAAGAGAAGTCAAAATCCCAAGTGTTGTCGTTAATACTAGGCAACTAGAAGCATCTAATCAAGCACCTATGGAAGGTTTGAAAGATTACCATTGTACTATGAGCCATCTAAATTAAGTTGCATGAACAATCAACTGGTAGTAAGATGATCTATTCAACCTCTTCTTTGCATGAAGAAGTAAAGGCACTATCCAAGTGAACCCTCCCATGGTAAGAGTTTTAGTATCTTTATCCTCTAAATAGATGTTAAATATATTGGACAATGTTGCAACCTTCTTTGTGATATTAGAGGAGGGAAATGGAGCCATGGTGGTGGTCATGCCACACAAGGAACAAGAAACAACTATGGATATGATGGCTAATAGAGATGGAAAAGCATTAAAAGTTCCTACAATAATAATTCTAGATTTTGCTACAATGGCAAACATTTAGATGTTTACAAAGACTAGTTTAAGGGCCTTGAGCATAGTCTAACATGAGGATGTTTTAGAAAGACAAGTAATAGTTGGACCATCAATCCTAGATATCTTTGATAAGCTCAAAGACATATTAGCAAACTATTTTGCACTCATAGATATCAACAAAAACTCATAATTATAGAAACACAACTCCACGAGACAAAAATGATCAACCAAAAATTAAGAAACAAAGTTACACAACTCGAAGCTCAATTATCATATCCAACTCTCCACCATCCAAGCCTTACTAGAGATGAAGTCTTTGAACAATTAAAGGTCAAATAACATAAGGTGGAGATGGAAAATGAGAAGGCCACCTGGGATGTATCCTTGATAGAATAAATCTAAAATTGAGTAAATAAGAACTCTACCATAGTGAGAAAGAAGAATTAAGGGTAGGTTAAAGAAAATAGGAGGTTGATAAAGGTATATAGACAAAAGAAACAAATGGGAAAATTTAGTAAGCATCTCATGGAGCATATAACTAAAGTTAATGCATATGTTTCTAAGTTGGCAGTGGAAAATAGGAATCTCTCCATGAAGAAGATTAGGACCATCAAATAAAAATTAGTCATTGAAATTGCCACTTCCAAAAATAAAGCCTTAAAATACAAGAAAATCAAAAATTATTAAAGGAACTAGGTTGTCATGCAAAAAGAGATTAATTGAGAAGGAGATATGATTATCTAAGGACAAGGTCAATCAAGCCCTCTATCAACTTCAAGGTGATACATGGTAACCAATTGTTGATGATCTCCTTACCTATAATAAGGCAGAAGTCAAAATGAAGAAGCTATAGATCAAGGAGATCACCAAATACATGAAGCTAGAAAACCTTGCTACACCAATCTAGTGATGCTAACTATCAATCAAAGTCTGAAAAGGAATTTGTAAACTCATACTTATTTAAAAATGAGAATAAACTCCACTACAAAGCATAATAGAACTACAAATTGTTAACTCAGAGCTTGAGGTTCTTAACGTCAAATATGAAGATCATAAAGATGTAGCAGAGGCCTTGGGTAGGAGAATGATGGAATCCTAGTAGTTAAAGGAAATTGCAAAGTCATTCAATATCAAGCTCAAATATTTCACTATATAGTTTTTCAACACCCATAAAATGTTTCCTATTCTAACATCTCCTTGAAAGGTACCTATACTAGAAAATTTAGGTAAAATAGCATGAACCATTCACAATCCCATGACCATGAAAAAGAAGATGAATGCATTAATTGATGCATTTAAACTAAAAGAAACAACAACCATAGTAGCAAGGTAGTCATAACCTCACCTAGAGCATGAGGAGCTACTACAAGGACCATTTTCACCAAGCACAAGATGAGGCATATGCCTTAAAGTCTTTTTATACTTATATGCATTTTTTTGTAAGGAAAATGTATCCAACTTTTAATGTTTTTCAAGGTTGTAAAGTACTTGAGTTAATTTTGTAATGTAACATTCTAGTTAGTCAAGTTAATTGAATCACTCCCAAATTTTATAAATAAACTTTATCCCAATTTTGTTAACTCAAAGATGAGTTTTTATTCAATTGTGGAAATATGATGAATAGATTTTGGTTCACTGCATCAATGCATTAGTATTGATGTAGAGTCATATGCATTGATGCAAAGGAAATAAATACCTATATAATTATGAGTACCAACTACATTTATGACATCATTTAGTCATAGTTGTAATGAAGCTCTTAAGGCTTGTTCTCATAAAAGTTAGAATTTGTCACCTAGTGGCTACAACGTGAATGTAGATTGATTGACTAGAATCTTATTCAAGTGATCATAAATATTTTCATAAATAACAATAAGCTTAATATTAATTTACCTTTATTATAGCACTTGACTTAGTTTAACGTTTTCTTTAATTTCAATTTAATTTCCTTGTTCCTTTACTTCACAAGTACTTAGTTAATTTTTTGTATTTCATCACATGATAATTACGGTGACATAAGTACCATTGGTTTTGAGCATAACACATAACATTTGGTAATCTTAGCAGTGCTCTTACATAGTTCTTCCAATAGCAATCAGTTAGTAAATCAGCAACGATTACGTGAATTTGAAATAGGTATGGCAAACCAAGTACAAATACTTATCACATAGGCAAGAATAACTTTTATTGTTAATACTTAAATTAGTTTATATTAAACTTAAATATTTTAATATGTGATGTTAGACCCCAAAATAAACATTGATAATAAACAAAGAAAATTCAAAGCACATCATAAGCTTCACATTAGGTAGACATCAACATATATATAAAGCTTTCCAGTTTTAAAACCATCTACTCATGTGTATACCCTTATAATTAACACTTTGAAAAATGAAATAAGTGAAGAAAATCAATTTTTAGGAGGGAAAAATGTCCGAGTTCTAATAAAACTCACATCACTTTTCAATATCCATGCTTGAACTTAAAATAATAAAAGGATTCAAGATAGAGAGCTATGACTTAATACCAATATTTATACCAAATTAAGAAAGTAGTAGTACTTATGAAAGATCTTCATCTCATTACATTTTGTTGATCTTATATTGAGAATCTTTATCATTAACTATAACCTTCTTGTCGACACTAGTTTTAATCTTTGAGTTAATAGTATTCTTAACCTCATCATCATCATCCTAGCCTTGTCCCAACAAAATTGAGTTGGTTACATGAATTATTTTTCACCATTCACCTCTATGAAAAGTAATGTATTTTTTTATTTGTAGCTTCTTTACTTTATATTTGATCATTTTCTTCCATGCCTTCTTTGGTTTTCCTTTGGGTGGCTTTTCAAGAGTAATGATGTAGCAACCTTTATTTATAGGATTATTATCTAATCTTCTTTAAACATGTCCAAATCATCTAAGTTGTTATTCATGTAGCTTATCTAAAATGTAAACCACTACAAGTATTCCTATGATACTTTTATTATGTAATTTATCTCTTCTAGAAACATTCAGCATCCATCGAAGCATTTAGATGTCTACCACACTAATTTATTATTCCTGCCTCTTTTGTACTATCAAACATTTAATATCATATAAGATCATAGGCTTGGTTGTTGTCCTATATAATTTACCCTTTAATTTTATTGGTATTATTTTATCACATAGAACATCACTAGCTTATCTTTATTTTGACCATCTTACCTCAATTTTATTTTTAATATCTTTGTGAATTTTATCATTTGATTGGAGGATTGATCCTAGGTGATGAGCAGTAAAGGCACTCCTATGCCCAACCATACAAATCATGAAGCGTTCACGCATGATCCGATCAAATTTTGTGGACTCTCTAGTTTGTGGTACACTAGTCTTCTAGGAAGTGAACCTTGCCTTAATAGTTGTTCATTGTTTTCCCAATTACACCTATGAAGTAAAAAAGGTATGGTTAAGTGAAATCGATGCATACAATTTTTTTCATTTTATGTTTTATGGTTTTGATATTGAAATAGAGAGATGAACTAGATTGAAAACTAATTTAATTTAACTATTTAACTAATCTCTAACTAGCCCTAACATAAGCATCCAATCCTACTTTCTGTACACATCCTGAACCCATGTATCCACTGTTGGGTTACCAAGCACTACACTACTGGGTGTACCAAGCAATAACTCTAATGGGATTACCAAGTGAATAAATACACTTAAAATGGTCATACTTATGTATTTAATCTATTTAGCTTTCTTGCTTAATTACTTAATTATCTTAATTACTAAAAATATTGAATAAATAGTTAAAAACATTAAATGCATGAATAAAACATCTAAACTATCTAGAATGTTGTAAGGTTTATCAAGAAATTTATCTTTATTGCCACACACACTATCATGCTTAGGTACAACAATCTTCAAATAAAGATCTGTACACTTAATGACTCCTACTATGAGCACTTGGGAAAATATTCTAACTTTCAAATGTTAAAAATGCAAGAGTTCGACTACTACTATGACTTGAATGCCCATAAATATGGCCATAACTTGTATTTTCAATTTTTACTCTAGGGATGCATCACTGAGGCCTTGTAGACATAGCAGATGCTACATCAATATAGCCCCATCAACAAGGCAACACTAGATAAATGGAGCCTATTAATGAGGTTGTGTCAATGATGGCCCGTCGATGCAGCACTTTGACGCTCATCATACCCCCATGACTAAATGAAAACTTATCCTTGAGTTCCTTTACAAAATTGGGAAGGTATGGGATTATTGATTGACTCTTAACAAAACAAATAACTTGACAAAACTAAGTGCTTGATTATACAAATTAACACATTACAAAAAGTGCAGTGTTCATGACTCAAAATTGAACACCATGACATAATTACACAAAATTGGAAAATAGTTCCTTTGATGGCATGAAGGTGGTAGAGAAGATCAAACAGTCCTAGGCAATGGAGGCTCTTAAGGTTCTAAAGGACCTTCATCGGCTTCAGGCATGTACGGTAGCTAAGGCAATTATGGTTATCCTTTTGTAGCTACAACCTCTGATAGAAGGTGAAAGGCATCTAGTAATCCCTTCATCTTCTCCTCCTTACTTTGGGGATCATTCACATTCCATGTAGCATCATCAATGTGGGCTGAAATGGGAACACCCATGAATGAGGCATTACTAGGAACATTTCCTTTACATTGACAAACTAGGCAAAAAACTATTTGCATTTGATATTAAATTCCCTGACTACATTCTGCAACTCCTGGTAGTCATTTATCCTCTTAGCTAGGTTCACAGTAGTTGATCATTGATTAGTGAATCGTGCCTTGAGAACTTCAACTTTAGCATTTTCCACCACAAGCTTTTTCTTAATGTCTTTATGATGCTTGAACTTAGCCTCATACAACAAGTACAACCTAGCCACCTACTTCTCTAATTTATATTGCGACCATCCAACAATCAACATGGCTAAATTTGCATAATAGAGATTGGCAAGCTCCATGTATTCTATCATGTAAAATATATAAGAAAGTGCAAAATATCCAAGAAATATTGAAATGTACTAATGATGGTGTAAAACAAAGAATGATGTAAAATAGGAAGAAATTTTAAAATCAAAA
Organism: Gnetum montanum; assembly: GCA_015680685.1. Taxonomy (NCBI): domain Eukaryota; kingdom Viridiplantae; phylum Streptophyta; class Gnetopsida; order Gnetales; family Gnetaceae; genus Gnetum; species Gnetum montanum. The sequence goes on from MNCI01001254.1 coordinate 11,408, forward strand.
AAGCGTAAAATAAATAACTTACAAAATTAAAAATTTGTAAAACCAAAAATAGAAAAACTAAAGAGCCATATGGATGATTAGCATGGATGGCCATATCTTCCACAACTAGGTTGGAAGGAGGAGATCTGAAAAAATTGAGCATGGTTGTCCATATATTACGGTAGTTGTTGCATTGGCTTGATTAGGCTCATGGGAAGGTTTCACTTGTTGGATGTTGACCAACTACTTTTTATTTGGACTTTAAGATTTGTCTATGGTCATGGCCCCAAAAGGAAAGATTTCATCAATTACATAAGGCTCCTTCCACAATGATTGGAACTTTGTCTTTTGGGATACATGTGTGGGGTTCCAGTAGAGAACCTTATCTCTTAGTTGAAATTTTACTTTTCATATTCTAAGGTCATGTCATTGTTTGTTATATGCCTTATGCACTTCATTCAAAGATAGGCCCACTAATTGGTTTTCATCTAGCATATCTAGGTTGATCAATATTTCTCTTTGTGCTAGGCTCAATTCAAGGTCCAAGTCATAGGTTTTTGAAAGTATACAAAGATCGGATTGCACTGGAAATGTTGGAATTTTTCCATACATTAGCTCATAGGGAGAGTAGCCAATAATAATTTTTCATGTTGAGTGGTAGGTACATAGGGCATGGTTAAGTTTTATTCTATAATCTCTCGTATATTTTCTTATGGTCCATGTTAGGATCTTTGTAATCTCCCTATTGGTGACTTCTGCTTAACCATTGGCTTAGGGTGATAAGGTGTTATTAATTTATGTTCAACCCCCAAGCATTGCATCAACTTTAAAAAGGTGGCACCTATAAAATGGGTTTCATTATTAGAAATTAGTGCATGTGGCACCCAAAACCTATTTACAATATGTTGTTGTACAAATCTAGCAGTAGTGGATGATGTACAATTGGTGATCACTACCGCTTCTATCCATTTGGTGTAATAGTTGACTTTTATGATGATGTATGTCTTTCCATTGGACATGGGTGACATGGAGCACATGAAGTCTATGCCCCATATGTCAAAGGGCTCTAGTGGTTGAATTCATTATTGAGGATCCTCCATTCCAATAGTCATTCCACCATCGCATTAACAACATTCACAAAATCGAACAAACTGGTAGGCATCTTGAAGATTATTGGCCAATAGTATCTTACCATAAAGATTTTTATGGCCATGCATCTTCCTTCATAGTGGCCTCTGCAAGAGCCTTCGTGATGATCTTGGAGAGCACATAATTGATCTTAATCAGGGACACACAAACGAACAAGGACATTGGTGCACACCTTCTAAAGGTGTCCATTGATTTCTACGAAGTACTTTTCCTGATGAACAAATTGTCATTTTTTTTCTAATGTCCAGATCTTGTGGCATCTCCTAATTGAGAAGGTAAGTGAGTATGCCATCATACCATTTTTGTTCAAGGGACACTTAATCATTTATTACTCCTGTAAAGAGAAGTTTGTCTAGAAATTGATCAAACAACAAACTCTCCTCCTGTTTATTATTTCATCTTAACTGAGAGAGGTGGTTAATGACCACATTCTCAATTCCTTTCTGATCTACCATTGTGAGATCGAATTTATGCAAGATCACGAAATACCATATGATACAGGGGCTCATCGTTTGCTTTTTCATTAAGAAGTGGATGACACTTGTGATCTATGTGGATAAATACTTTGTAGCCAAGCACATAGTGCTTCAACTTTTCAAGAGCATACACCACTATCATTAGTTCTTTCTCAATAGTGGTGTAATTTAATTGTGCATCCACAATGCTTCAATTTGCATAGTGGATGTAATATGGATGTTTCTTGTCATCTAACTACATAATCATAACTCCCAAGGCATAGTTAGATGCATCTGTCATTATATGAAATGGTCTGGACTAATCTAGTTCTTATAGAATTGCAATTCCTATAAGCTTTTCCTTTAGTAGTTGGAATGCATGTTCGCATTCCTTAGTCCAGAAAAATGAAACATCTTTCTTTGTAAGTTTGACCAATAGCTTTGAGATCCTAGAAAAAATCTCTATAAACCATCGGTAGTAGCTAGTGTGTCCAAGGAATGATTGAACATCTTTGACTGTCTCTAGCTAGCATGTGATTCCTTGGATGACCCTTATCTTTTCTGGGTCTATCTCAATCCTTGCTTGAGTAATTCTGTGCCCTAGTACTATGCCTTCCTGGACCATTGAATGACTTTTTTCCCAATTGAGCCTAAGGTTTGTTTCAATACATCTTTTTAGTACCTACTCAAGGTGATCCAAGGCTTGCTCAAATGTAGCCCTATAGGTAGAAAATTCATCCATAAAGACTTCTACCCCACTACAAATTTGATACTAAAAAATACTAAGGACTAGGTGCTGAAATGTTGTAAGGGCATTATATAAACCAAATGACATCTTGTAATATGCAAACATCCCCCAGGGACTCATGAATGTTGTCTTAGCTTGGTCTTCTGGTGCAATTTGGATTTGGTTATAGCCACTATAATCATCCAAGAAGCTATAATAGCAATGCTTGAAGATAGTGTCCAACACTTGATCCACAAATGGTAATGGAAAATGATCTTTAAATGTTATCATGTTCAACAACTTGAAGTTGATGTAGACCCACCACTTGTCATCTTACTTTGGCACAATTACAAGTGGGCTAACACACTCACTATCTATGATGGAATAGATAAACCCTACCTTGAGGAGTTTTTCTATTTCCTCCTTCACGATTTGTTTCAACTGGGGGTTCAACCACCTCTACGATTGCCTTATTAGATTCATGATTGAGTCAGTGTAGATACGATGCTCGTGTATCCTTGGATCGATTCCTATTAGTTTGGGATATGACCAAGCAAATGTTGTTGGCCATTTTTTGACCATCTTCAATAGCTTGTATTTTTGTTTAAGAGAAATATTTTCATTGATTATAACCACCTCACCATTATTTAAAAGTGCATACTCCATGCTAGTTAGTAGACTTTTTAACTTTAAGGGCTCTTGCTTGAAATTGTTAGGGATTACTAACTCTCCCCAACAAGTATCATCATCTTCATCATTGGGGAGTTGGTAATGAACTTGCTCAAGTTCATCCATGCCTTTGACATAAACACATGTCAAGCTCTTAGTAGGTTTCATGCATAGTGGCCTGCTATCATAGTTAGCTATCAACCACTGGGTGCCCTCTTATTTTATGGCTACTACATACAGGGCACCTTTTGATATCTATTTCATGTGCACACTAATTGTAAGCTTTAATCATTGTACTCTTAATAATTAAGATATTCTGCATGTAATTACACATGTTATCACTATATGTGATGCATGGAATACACTTCTTCTTTGAGCATCCAAATTCATTTTCCTTGGAGATTTCGAAGGATAGGTCCTTGATGCCCATGCATGCATCAACAGTGCTTAACCATGCATGTCCCATAATGATGGAGAAGTCGCCTTTGCAAATTTCTACCTTGATTACTAGAAAATTGACAACATAAGACCATTGATAAATTGTGGTCACAATTTCCTCCACTACTCCCAAAGGAATAGTGATTAACTGGTTTACCAATTCTAAAAGGATATTACTCTTCTTGAGAGGTGGCAGGTTCTAGGCCTTGTACATGTCATGGGAGATGAGATTAACACCAGAACCAGAATCAAGAAAGGCCTTGCATGGCTTTTATCCAATGATCTACAAGTAAATAAGAGGACTTCCTAGGTCAAATCTTTTCATGGAAATATTTCCAACCTTGATCTAATCAAAAATAGTATGAGTTAACATCATAGTGAAGATCTGAGGCAACGTTTGGTTTGAAGGGTACTCAAATGTGTTTAATGTAGAGGATGAGGGTGTTGGAGATATACAGTGACCAACTGTATTAGGGTTGTAAGGATAAGGTAATTATTTACGTGCCTACCTCCGTGCTAATCGAGGATTCAACATGTACATGCTAGACTCTTGTAAGTATGACACCACAAGGAAACATTACTTAGGATGTTCATATTGACATATGTCACACCCAACATCATCATCTAAGTCTGTCTCCATAAATTCTTCTACTACAAAAACTATGTCCTTACCTCTCTGGTAGGTACGTTCAGTTCTTTTCACCTCCTATGGTCATGATCACTATTTGATTCTTTGGACTCTTCAGCAATATTTATAGCAATTTGGAATTTTTCATCCAAAGACTTTCATAATTTATCAACCTTTGCTGAAATGTTAGAAATAGATTTTTGGATGGGTAAGGTTTTCTTGTTCATCACTTCATTGAGTGGTGACTCCTCCTTGTCACAAAATCAAACCTCCCTTTTTCTTATGGAAGGGTCCCTATTATATTATTTTGCACTTTCCCTTTTTCACAAATCACCTTCTTCTTTTGCAACCTTCTCAATTAGCCTTTGTATTTGATGAGCTCTTAATTTAAATAGTCTCCCTTGGGCATAAACCCCAAGAATTCTTCTAGTTTCCAATCTAATCCCATCTACAATGTGGTAGAGTTTCTCCCTCTAAGAATAACCATGGCCAAGGCATCAATGTAAGAGAGAATAATATTTGCCCATGTTGGCATCCAAGGGTTCATGCATTCTCTATTTCTAGCATTGGATTTGCCTTCTCAGGTTAGACACTCTGGAGTGTATCTAATATTTGTCATTAAATAGTTCTAGCATGGTACTCCATCTGTAGATATATTCTATCTCCAAGGACCAATACCAACCTTTTGCTTTCTTAATGAGTGTCCTACGAAATAGCTTAAGTTTCTACTAATCATGCTCAATGTTTTGTAAGGCACAAGCATCATGAAAGGCTTGTAGATGGTTATGTAGATTAGAGTTATATCGCCTATCAAATCTTAGGATATTGTTCATGTCTAAGTGCTTAATCTAACTATCTTTCACATGCCTAGTTGGAATCTTGACTACCTCTACAATGTTAAGCACATTTTGAGTCACCAACAAAGGCTCATCAGCATCATTATTTTATTGTCATCGATGATGTCCTCTATTACCTCTTTAATTATTATGAGCATGGAAATTAGTATTATTGTCCCTTTTCTCACCTCCATCATAGTTGTTCCTTCTACAGCATCTTTCAAAACCAAAAGAAGAAGAAAAAGTAGATGCAAATGAAGAGGAAAAAGAGGGAGGATGACTACCTCCACCATGATATCTCCCAATTCCCCTTCGGTTATCATGGCCACATTCATTGATTTTCTTATCATCTTAATGCTTGTTTAATTCCTTTTCTTGATTGCCATCTTTTCTTAAACCTGGATTGTTGATTGTAGACCGTAGATTTAGGGCCACACCCTCATCAAAAATAACAAAGGGTGGAGAATTTTCATGCTAAGAGCCCTCAAAGGGAGGGTCCTCATTATCATCTTGGTTCAGCAAGAACAAGGGATTTTTGAACCATTTTCCCTTCACATCCTCATGATGCTTCTCCTAGTGTTGATCTCGCCTACGTTTTGTTTTAGTGGGATAGTAGTCCCGAGTGTCATAACTATGCATAACATATTCCTCTTGGAGATCTCGGATGCCTAACTTCTTAAGAGTTTCAAGTAGCATCATGGGCATAGATTGATTGGAAGGCATTACAATGTTACCTTCCACACCATGCCATCATAGTTGCTCATCTTGATGTAGGATGAAGGTGAAATCAAGCACATACTCTTCTGGATAAGCATATATCACTTTGCACTCTTGTGGGACCAATAATTTTATATCATTTCACCTATAAGAAGAAGAAGAAATTTTCCAAAACAACTAAAATATCAGTGTGCTTTTGTAGTTATATTATTTGGGAATGATATCAACCTTGGGGTTCGTCCAATGATATTAATGCTATTCACTAAACCTATATTGTGCATGTTTCAACAAATAGACTCACCAACAACGATGTTAATGATGAGTGGTTGAAGGTACTCCTACACCCAACCATATGAATCATGAAGCATTCACACGTGATCTGTTCAAATTTCGTGAACTCCCTAGTTTCTAGTACACTAATATTCTAAGAAGTGAACCTTGTCCTAATGGTCATTCATTGTTTTCCCAATTACACTTGTGAAGTACAAAGGTATGGTTAAGTGTAATCGAGGCATATGATCTTTGTCATTTTATGTTTTATGGTTTTGGTATTGAAATAGAGAGATGAAGTATATTGAAAACTAATTTAATTTAACTATTTAACTAATATCTAACTAGCCCCAACATAAGCATCTAGTCCCACTTTCCATACACGTCCTAAACCCACGTATCCATTGTTGGGTTACCAAGTGCTATGGGACAAGGTGCACCAAGTAATAACACTACTGGGATTACTAAATACATGTTACAATTGAGGTGGTTGTACTTATGTATATAATCTATTTATCTTATTTCGCTTAATTACTTAATTAGCTTAATTACTAGAAAAAATTGAATAAATAGCTAAAAACATTAAATGCATGAATAAAACATCTAAACTATGTAGAATTCAACAAGTTTTATCATGAGGCTTGTCTTTATTACTGTACATGTTGTAACTACTATAACTTGAATGCCTATAAACATAGTTGGGAGCTTGTATTTATAGTTTTTTCTCAAGGGTCGCATCGACCGGGCCCTGTAGACATATCAGACACTATGTCGACATAGCCTCATCGATGGGGGCCTATTAACATGACACCTTATTGCTCATCACTAGGTAGTGAAACTATTTATAGGAAGGGACTTTTTTTGAGTTGAGTTATTACTTCTATTTCACCACTATTTATGATGTTATTAAAAGTACATTTAATATATTTTGTCTTATGCTAATTTTTAATCTTTTGATTCTAGAGCATTTCACTTCTCAATTTTAATAGCAATATTTTCTTAAGCTATATCCACCAATACAATAACATTTGCAAATTGTATACATCAAGGGATATCATCTTGTATTTCCTTTGTTAATTCATTCATAATGATAAGTATAAGCTAAGTGCAAACCCTTGATGATGACTTACTGTGACTGGAAAATTAGATGTTATTTCATAACCTATTCTAATTATAATGGTAGCTCCTTCATACATATCTTGAATTACTTTATATATTTATTAGGCACTCTATCATATGCTATTTTCAAATCAATGAAGATCATGTGGATTTTTCCAATGTTTTTTGAATTTCTTCATTAGTTGTTATATTATAAATATATCCTCTATAGTAGATCTCCCTAGAACAAATTCGAATTGATTTTTTGATACACTGATTTAAGTTTGAGATGATGCTTTATGACTCTCATCCAAAACTTCATAGTATGGTTCATTAGCTTCCCTCTATAGTTTGCACAAATTTGTATGTTTCCTTTACTTTCATAAATAGCAACAACAAATATTTTTTTCTAATTATGGGGTATTTCTTCATCTTTCAAAATCTTTTTAAATAATAGGATCAACAAAGAAACTCTTGTATCTCCCAATACTTTCCAAGCTTCTATAGGAATGGTATCTAGTCCAACATCTTTTCCATTTTATCTTTAATAAGGTTATTTTTACCTCAAAGAAGTTCATGAGCCAAACCAAAATTTGGTTCTTCTTTTGAGAATTCTTTATTTAATAATCCTTGAAAATGATTTTTCCACCTATCAAAACTTTTATTGTCTTTTATCAAAATTCTTTTATTTACTTCCTTGATGCATTTGATATGATTGGTGTCCTTACATTTTTTATTTTTTATTTTTTATTTTTGCCAATTTATAAATTGAGCTTTCTCTTTTTTTTTTGTTCCTAATTTCTCATAAAATCTATCTATAGCCTTATGTTTGGCCTTAGCTATTACTACAGTTTCTTTCTTCTTTATCATTTTGTATATGAGCCTATTTTCTTGGCTATTGGTTTATTTTCATTTCTTAAAGCATTTTTTTTATTTTGGGGGGTAGCATGTTGCACTTTATCACTTCACCACTATGTCTTCTTTAAGATGTATTTTTTCCCTTTTATTTTTCCTAAAATGTTCTTTCCAATTTTCTAAATGCATCTTTCAATTTGGCCCCACATTAAATTTACAAACCAATCCTAATTCCAATTGGCAGCAACCTATCTATCTAGACCATTTAATGCTTTCTCTAGTAGCTATGAAATTATGCACATTAGCTTTTGTCTTCTTTGGATTCTTTATTATCATTTGATCATTCTAATTGTTGACATTAACTTAATTTTTCATATCTTCAACTTCATATTATTTTTTCCTATCTTGAACTTCAAATACATTTTTTCTTTTGTTTAGAATCGTTTATCTTAAGCAAAAGAGAACAATCATTAAACAGATGTCCTTAACGATGGAAAAAATTTTAAAATTTATAATTTGTAATTATCTAAATATAAGGCTTTCCTCCTACTTGTAATAACAATTCATTTTTATGATTGAAAACCCTAATTTCAATAAAAAAACATCTATGAAAACCAAAAGTTTTAGAAATAGACTCTATATGATTAATGGGATCAAGAAGACTAACAATTTCCTACTCGCTTTCTAAAAAATCAATGAAAGATTATATAATTCAACAAAACCTGGAACTTTAGCATATTCTTCAAACTAGACATCAAAATCTAGATCCCACTTACAAATAATCAACACTATGTGCTCATGTATAAAAGACCCTATATCTACAGTACACTGCATCATCAAAGTGTTGTCCAACTCAACAAGTAGAAAAAAGGGTAAATAATACCTAGCATGAAGGGCTTGAATGTCATGTTTTTTCATCATATGATTTATTGCAAGACAAAACTTCAATTACAAGGCAGGTAACCTAGAATTTGAATGAACACATATTGTAATGAAAGATCAACAACCAATGATACATATACATTATCTGGAAAAAGAAAATTGGGTGTCTTAAGTGCATCAACATCATTGGAAGCAAGCATCATAACTTTTTTTTATAAGCTTGTAAATCTACATTTTAAGAATTAATAGAAATTTCTTCATTGATAAAAGAAGCAAAAATTTTAACATTAGTTGAAGAAGATAAGAGTAATATAAATTCCCCCATAGGGGAACTCTAAAGAAATCAAATTTGCTAGAGGAAAATTGAAGCAAGAAAAATTAGATTTGCTCATTAGCCTAGTGGTAAGACTCTTGATTTGGTAGCTGCATGTAATGGGTGAATATTTTATTATGATCATTTGCCTCAACTACACTTAACCATAGGCATTAAGGCTATATGAGTGTAATTGAGTAGACATTGACTTGTGATTGAACACTTAGCAATCTAGTTGCCATGTTAGTCTAATCTACAAATTACTATTAGGTCACTTACATATAATCGTGATTTAAATAGTTAGGTATTAAGACTACTCACAGCTAATCACTTTACTACTAAAAATAAATAATTATGATCATTACATTGACCTAAGATACCAACTTTATTACCAGAAAAAGGAATAGGCCAAATAATAAATATATACTAGAAATATAGAAATATTTAACTAAACAAGTTAATACGTAAGCATGTAAAGTAAAAACCCTATGATTATTTTTAAACCAATATTTAGCAACATCCAAGTAACTTAAAAGTAATATGGTATGATATGAGAGATTCGTAAAACAGGTACGAGCTTCTACCATTGAAGTCTTTTCAAGGTAAGCCTCTACTGTTTACCAGTGTACGAACGGAAAAGAAAACCTTAACTAGTGCATTGTGTCCAACCCTACCTTTAAAACAATGCGATGGATTGAGCGGATTTCCAATGGCGTGCGGTGGGGGTTGGAATCGTTGGACACATCGATGTCTGAAAACTCAAAACATCAATAAACTGAATTCAATTTTGCGTGGGGTGGTCATCGAATATGCAGCCGCTGATGTCGTGTGTAAGCAGAGACAACTCTGTGGCACTAATGTCACACCATGACCAGCCCAATTTTATGTCACGTTTCATACGCGTACAGTACTGTATTTATCAAAAACTTTGATGAAGAGTTTTGTCTGAGCTCAGCCATTTCATTTGGGAAGTTCCATGGCGAATACCGGACTTGTTTCTTTAATCAATTGAATTGTTGTTTTTAATAGCAATTTCACTATTTTTGGTGGAAATTTCAAACTTTTATTTTACTTTACTGAAATTTTACTCAACTGATTTTAATTTAATTTTTCGTATAATTAATTTCACTAAATTTAGAAAACACATTTAATAATTTATCCAAAACTGATAGCATGAATTGGAAGTTAAATAAAATAATGCAAATTTGCTTTACACTTTAACGTAGTTGCTGCAAAAACGGCCAATTCAATTCACTACGACGGTTGTATTACAAGTTTACAACTATCATCCATGAAAACAGGGATTTCAAGCCCACCTGAAGACTAGGATGATCTTCCGGACCAGGACGGTCGTATACTTTTTAATGCAGAAGCTCTTAGAATTGCCACAAACAATTTCCATGATGATCAAAACCTTGGGCAGGGAGGATTTGGTACAGTTTATAAGGTCACCTCTCTCTAGCTCTTTATCTTTATGGGCACCAAAATGCATCTCTTTTGTTTTCTTTTTCTTTTAAAGCACAGTTTATGACATCAGTGCATTGTTAAATGCATTTAAAAGTAATTTCTGGTGTCATTTTACAGGGAATTCTCCTAAACGGAAAAAATATAGCAGTTAAAAAACATTCCTTAATATCCTCGCTAGCAAAACTCAATTTATGCTTGAAATCAAGCTTCTGGTAAATGTTCAGCACAGCAATCTTGTGAAACTTTTAGGAGACACTGTTGAAGGTTCTCAAAGGATTCTTATTTTCGAGTATCTCTGTGACAGTAGCCTTTACAAATTCCTTTTTGGTCAGTCTACATCAAGTATTTTCTTGCGTTTATATGCTTCAAGTATTTTCTTGCGTTTATATGCTTCTCGTTTACGTTGTTTGGCACACACTGCTCTGACACTTAATCTCGGATTCTGACCAGAGTTGCCGGTACCTGGTAACTACTCTCGATCAAAATAATGACTCAATAGAAAATAAAAATTCAGGGCTTCCGGCTAGTACTAGATAAAATATTTTTTCTTGCAATTATAATCATTCAATTTTAATACCTTACTATATCAGTGGATACATGGCGCCAGAATATGCAAGGGGCAGCTATCCATTAAGGCATATGTCTACAGTTTTGGTGTCCTTGTGATGGAAATAATATGCGGAAGAAGGAACAATTGACTTTGACTCATTCAATGGGCAAAGTATGCTATCAGAGGTAAACTCAAATTCTCAGAAGTAAAGGCTCCGTAAACCGCTATCAGTGTTAACTTTTAATTCAAACTTTATAAAACAGAGTCATTCACTGAAAAAACCTTTTTTTGGTTGTCAGATCCGCAGATGATATCAGAAGGGCAACATTTTTATGGTTGTCAGATCTGCAGATGATATCAGCAGGGCAACATTTTTTATATAGTTGATGAAATCATTAGATTGAACTCTGTTCAAGAACAAGTAATGAGGTGCATGCATGCTGGACTTCTATGCATACAAGCAAAGGCAGACTTACGACGGCCAATGTCAAAAAGTATTATCTATGCTTTCCAATGCCTCGCTCGGTTTAGCTAATCCAACCATGCCAGCATTTGTGAATTTTAACAGTCTCTCATTTTATAATTGATAACGTTAGTCACACTGCCACAAAAAAGATAAGGTATGATCCCGAATCAACTTTAACACTCCCTTGATAGCATTATACTAAGAGCTCCGAGTGCTATAAGCTAAGTTCATGAATAGATTAACTATACCTTTGTTCGGTTTGTTCAAAGTTTGATGGATCATGAAGTAGTAATGTACTAGTTCAGTATAGAAATGTAGGAGCATTTTCTTACCTTTCGAACTAATAACATAACATGCTTTGTGTACCATAAAAAAGTACTTCAATGAAGAATTTCATTTCATGTTTCATAAATCAAATACTTGAATGATTTTTATTGAATTCCATAATATGCAAGTGCAACTATCATGACATCCAAAAAGTTGTCAGATTAAGACACAGAAGGTCTGAAGATCGATGGGTGTGCCCATTGCTAGAAAAGAAAACATACTCCGTTTAGATATTATATGAGTCATGAAAATAGCATAGTAGCAAGCAGTTGTTCTGTAGAGTCCGATATATATCACACGTGGTTGCATCTATGTTACCGGATTTAATCAAATTCAATTAAAGTTTTTGTTTTTATAATGAATTTGTACATGGGCCCCTTTGTTGGCTTATCTTGCTTTTCTCTTAAGATTTTAGAGTAGGTTGTATGCTATATATTTTCGCCCCTTGTTTTTGAAAAATTGTATTTCTGTCATTGGGGCAGATCTTCTGAAACCGTCCCTATCCCAAGGTGCAAAATAACTATATAATAAAGAATATTAAAGGCGAGCAGAAATCATTGAAATATAGGTACACCCTAAGATTTATAGAATTTTATAATTAAAATAATTAAAGGTGCAAAGTTTAAAAAAATGCTAGATGGTTTTCAAGATGTCTTTTCAAGTTTTTATCCTTACAACCAATCCTAAAAAACCTCTCCTCTAGGGTAGGAAAAGGACAAGACATTGTTCTTATTTGAAACTACCCTCATGGGTTTTCACTTCTTATTCTTATAAAGGGAGGAAGAAAATTCTCTTTGAAGAAAAAAGAATACATCAATCAAAGATAAAGAACAAATAGTAACAAAAGCTGAAAGCTTTTCATTTTTGAACCTTCAAAACAAAAAAAAATTAATATTGTAAAAATTAATTATTCAACTTTCACTATGAGCCTTTTTCCTTAAAGTTTTAGTTTAAAAAAAATCTTTAAGAATTTGGTATTTGATACCTAAATAAAAGTCATAGTTATGCTCTTGCTATTAAAAAAACAACTACACACTGAAGCTTCCAAATAGAGTAGAGAACAAGGGGTTGAAGATAATTTTAAATGCAAAGAAATAAAGTAAACAAAGTAGGTTGATCACCAAGAATAACTTCATTGATTTTTACTTAAAAGTTGTTATAAGTTTTGCTTGTCCATTTCTAAGCATGCTGAGCAATAAGACACTAAAAAAAACATAAGAAAATGAGTCTTCACTTCTACAAAGAAAACATTAAGGAGAAACATTTCTCATATGTTTAAGACAAATGTCAATAAGAAAACCTTGATAAATAAGACATCATAAAAAATTATGAATTTTATGAAATGTAGGAACTCCCCAAATATCTTTCATTTCCTCATCCAAAAGTGTGATGATAATTGCATTTTTGAAATCTTATTGAATTTGTTATGAATAAAATCAACCTTTGCAATAATCTCATAAACAACTTTCAAAAACATGTCTACCATTCTTCCAAAAAATATGTAGAAAAGCTTAATGCAAATTGTTGTCAACTTTAAATAAATTTTCAAAGATTATGTATTAATTTTTCAAAATACCTTTTCTTCTTTTTATTCAAACCATAAAGGCTAAAAGCTTTATTTCTAGTAATCCATCTATCATACATATGTAAAAAAGAAACTGTAGTAATACTAAATCTACTCCAAGTGGTACACACTCCAAATGCATTAGTAACTCAAGCTCCTTCATTAAAAGGAAGCAACCATGGGCTAATTTGCTTAACCATATTTTCTAAAATTGTAATATAAAATGAAATGAAATAAAGCTTTATTACTTTTGAAGACCCATAGGATCTATTGGACAAATACTACATTTTCATGAAAAATAAAGATAAAATCAACAAATTAATTAAGCGCTAATGAGTGTATCAAAAAAAATTATACAAAATTTTTGTTGTAACATTATAATGTTGTCTCAAATAAGTAGTCATAGCATAAGAAAGAAACACATGTAACTTATTTTTAACGGCCCCTAATATGCACAACCTACGAATGAAACTTCTCAAGTCAGTTGAATCCATATTCCACTTTCAATTCTAAGATGATGAGTACTTAAGCAAAGCTTGTTAATAGTATTATGATACTTGATGGGAATACCAACTAAGAGATAGTGAGATTCCACATCTAGTTTATTAGATCTAATGTGATGTAGATAAAATTATCTCTTGCCTTTCATATTAGTACACATCTATGTAAAAACCTTCTACTTAACTAGTTGGCAAATATGCTTAGGATTTTGTTGCACATCATCTTAAGAGATATTCCTTTTTCTCAACCATCTCATCCCTTGAAAATACCAACCACAGTCTTACAAATTCTCAAAAACTACTTTACAAAATTTGTCTTGCCTTGAGATATACAATTTATAAATGTATGTAATAAATTGGCATAAGGTTTATGCTTCTAAAGGTAATAAATCACATTTACATAATAACATTGAGTAAGGTGTTTTCATCTTCATGTTTAACTCAACAAGAAAAAATTTTACTGCACTCTATCAATATCTTTCCAAAGTTTAGTATTAAGTCTAGGTCCCCAAATAACACATCCATATAATACAATAGGATAGATGATAGTTTGAAGAATTTATTTTTGGACTTTCCAAGCCCATGGAATTAAATCCTTGCACTTTTTTTTGAAAGCATATGGAGCCTTGAAACCACTTGCTATTTTCTCTTTTATGCACTTCCCTCACATGTAATTATTCATATATATGAGACCTAAATATTTAAAAGAATCTACTATTTGCACATTGGTAAAAATATGATTGTAACTCTAGTATTTACTAAGCTTGCACCATGTATTCTAAATTTATTTAATAATTGGAGAACTAAGAATAGAAATGCCTAAGGAAAAGGAAAATAGTACAGAAAGTTATTAGAAGACCAACTATTATCATTCTTAAGTTTCCTTGCATAAGTCCATTTCTTAAAAATCGCATCCAAACATCATCTTTATTAATGCTCTTTACAATCCATTTTGCTACAAGAGAAATATCATTGTTATAATAATTAATGAGGTTAAGTCCTCCATCTTTCTTGCTACTAGTGCAAATATCTTAAGCAACTCTAAAAAAAAAACCCTTTTGTATGTTACATACCAGACTAAAGAAACTAACGGATAATACAATCAATTCTCTCATAAGAAGTTTTAGAAGAAGCCTAAGAATTGGAGTAATAAATATGAATTGATTGAAGCTTTTGCTTAATAACTAAAACTTTGTGAACAAGGGTGGTGTTTTTTTCCATTTATCAAGCTTTTATTCAATTTTATCAATCATATAATTTGACAAAATAGTAAAATTAGGCTTAAAAGAAAAAGGTATTCCTAAAATTTTGAATGCAAAATCTTTTCTTAATATTTTCCAAGGCTTCAGAGTAACCCAATCATCAATATTGCTATCACAATAAATAGTAGATTTTTCCCAATTTATCCAAGAACCATATAACATGCAGTAATCCTTCACTTTAGCTAAAAATGTATTGATATGTTGCAAAGAACTATTAATCATAAAAAAGAATCATCTATAAAGTGCATGTTAAGAAATTTTTTCTCTTGATGATTAACTAAAATTCCCTTAATAATAAAATTCCTTTGTAGATCATAATACAAATTATGTGAAAGAAAATTTGCAACAATAATAAAAAGATAGGGAGCTAGTTAAAAACCTTAAAGAATTAATCATTAAAGAGAAATAGAAGAAATTAATCCAAATTAGTAGTGACTTGAGCATTTGTATCAGTGAGCATGGTATAGACAAGTTAAATAAAATAATCATCAAATTCTAGTTTATAGAGATAAGAAATAATGAAATTCCATTTAATCCTATCATAAGCTTTGAGATCATCTAAATTAATAAAAGTAATATCTTGGTTAGTACCAGAAGCCTACTTCATTCCATCCTAAGCTACAAAAATATTACATAGGATATGTCTACCTTTAACAAAATTAGTCTGCTTAGGTGTGATGATATTTTCAATAATATTTTGAATTTGGCAACCCATGCATTTAGCTAAAATTTTATAAGTATTGTTAAGCAAAATACTAGGCCCCTAATTATCAGTATGTTGAAGATCTCCATTATTAGAAAGAAGTTGAATCATACCTTTATAAATATTTTTATCAAAAAAAATCTTTTTTAATGACTTCTTAGAAAACATAAAAGAGATCATCTCCAATGATGTCCCAATGCTTCTTAAAACATTTAATAGAAAAACTATCAAAACCTAGAGCTTTATCATATGTTAAACTACAGGTTGATATTTTGATTTTTTCCACTGCAATTTCCACTTCAAGAATACTTCTATGTGCTTCTATTATAATATGAGGAATATGCATACTAAAGGCTTAGAAGGAATTTTTACTAAAACCTTTAAAACAAAAATGATTTGCTAAAAACTATTAATCGTATCAGGATATTTAATGATGGAATTATTGTATAAAGTAATTATAGTTTTAAGTACTTGATCTTTTCCTTTTAGAAATTTTAAAAATTCCTTGTAATGTTTATCTTCAATTTTTAGCTAACCCATTGATGGATCACGGTTGGTTACATTAACGAGGCCTCATCGACGCAGCTCCATCTATGAATTATTTCATGCATCGATGAGCCCCATCAACACAAGGTCTATTTTTTGCTATAAATATGTGCTCACCAACTGCATTTATGACATCAAATTCATAGCAGTAGCTGAACTCTTACAGGCTTTACATTTGAAAGTTAGAATATTTCTCCCAAGTGCCCGTAGTAGGAGTCATTGAGCATACGGATCTTTATTTAAGCATTGTTGTACCTGAGCATAATAGTGTGTATGAAAATAAAGATGAGATTCTTCATAAACCTTATGACATTCTCGATAGTTTAGATATTTGTTCATCATTCAATGCTTTCAGTTGTTTATTTAATGTTCTCTAGTAGTTGAGTTAATTAAGAAAGATAAGCTAGATAAATTAAATACATAAGTATGATTGCTTTGAGCATAACATGTATTTGCTTGGTAATTTCAATAGCATTATTGCTTGGTGCACCCAGATGCATAGCACTTGGTAACCTAGCAGTGGATACGTGGGTTAAGGACATGTACAAAAACTAGGATTAGATGCTTACGTTAGGACTAGTTAGAGAATAGTTAGTTAGATAATTTAGATAATTATTGAATTACTTTATCTCTCTCTTCAAGCACTAAAGAACATAAAATATAAATTGATAAAAATCATATGCCTCAATTACACTTAACCATACCTTGTACTTCACAAGTGTAATTGGAAAGATAATGAATGACCTTAGGGTAAGATTCACTTTCTAGAATACTAGTGCACTAGAAACTATAAAGTCCATAGAATTCGACTGGATCTTACATGAACACTTTGTGATTCATATGGTTGGGCGTAGGGGTACCTCACCACTAATCATTGGCATTGTTGTTGTGGACTTTGTTTGTTGAAATGTGCACTATCTAGGTTTACTAAACATTATTAATATCATTGGATGAACCAAACATCAACATCACTCTCACACGACATATAATTACAAAAGCACATTGATTATTTGAATTGTTGCAAAATGTCTCCTTCCCACAAGCATGAAGATGTCAAACTACCGATCCCACAAGAGTGCAAAGTGGTAAATACTCATCCAGATGAGTATGTACTTGACTTAACCTTCATCCTAGATTAGAATGAACAATTGCAATGGTGTGATATAGAGGGCAACATCATATTACCCCCTGATCAATCTGTGCCTAGGCTTTCAAATGCTAAAAAATTTGGGTACCCTGGATCTTCACGAGGAATACATTCTGAATGGTTATGACACTTGGGACTACTATCCCACTAAAATACAACGTAGGAGAGATCGGCACCAAGAGAGGCACCATGAGTTTACAAAGGAGAAACACTTCACTAATCCCTTATTCTTGCTAAATCAAGATGACAATGTGAATCTTCCCCCTAAGGATTCCTAACATGAGGATTATCCACCTCTGTTATGGGTGATGAGGGTGTGGCCCTAAACCTGTGGTCTACTATTCATAAACTAGGTTCAAGAAAAGGTGATAGTCAAGGCAAGCACTCAAGAAAAAATCATGATGGTAAGGGATCTAAGAATGTTGTTCGTAATGAGAGAAAAGGTGGTGGTGAACACCATGGTGGTAGTGGTGGTCCACCTTCCTTTTCATTCTCTTCATCTAACTCTGAACGTTCCTCTTCATCTTTTGGTTGTGATAGAAGTTGCCAAAAAAATAATCGTGATGAAGTTGATCGATGAGACAACATTGATCATAGAACCTACCAAGAATGAAGGGATGATAGAAACCATCATTAGCATCATCGACACAATCATGATGATGAACCCTTTGTTAGCAACTCAAAGCATGCTCAACATTGTAGAGGTAATTAAGATTTCAACTAGGCGTGTGAAAGATAGTTGGATCAAGTGCATAGACATGAACAATATCCCAAGATTTGAGGGGGGATACAACTCTAATCTACATAACCATCTACAAGCTTTCCATGATGCATGTGCCTCACAAAACATTGAAAATGACTAGTAGAAACTCAAGCTATTTTCTAGGACACAAATCAAGGACGCTGAAAGCTAGTATCGATCCTTAGAGCCAAAATCCATTCACCAATGGAGTACCATGTTAGAACTATTTAATGGAAAATACCAAATGTACTCCAGAGTGTCTACCCTAAGAAAGAAAATCTAAGGCCAGGAACAAGGAGCACATAAACCCTTGGATGCCACCATGGGTAAATATTATTCACTTTTACACTAATACCCTAGCCATGGTTATTCTTAGAGGGAGCAACTCTACCACATCATAGATGGGCTCAAAGTAGAAACCAAAAGAATTCTTGGGGTGTATGCCTAAGGGAGACTATCGAAATTAAGAGCTCATCAAATTCAAAGGCTTATAGAGCAAGTAGCAGAGGAAGAAGAGGAGTTGCAAAAAATGGAAAGTGCTGAAGAATATAATAGGGTCCTTCCATAGGAAAAAGGGATGTCCAATTTTGTGGCAAGGAGGAGTCACCACTTAATGAAGTGGTGAACAGAAAAACCTTTCCTATCCAAAAATATGTTTCTAACATTTTGACAAAGGTTCATAAATTAGACTCTTTGGATGAGAAATTTTAAACCACTATGAAGATTACTGAAGAATCCAAAGAACAAAATAGTGATCAACACTACAAGAGGTGAAAAGAGGTTGAACGTGCCTACCAAAGAGGTAAGGACAAAGCTTCTACAATAGAAGAAGTTGTGGAGATAGACTTTGAAGATGATACTAGTTGTAACATTTGCCAATATGAACATTTAAAGGGATGTTGTCTAGTGGTGTCACATCTACAAGAGTTTGTCATGCACGCATTAAATTTGCAATTACCAAGAAGGCATTAACCCAGATGATTACTCTATCCTCAAGGAAATTAGAGATAGTTCCACCAACACCAACAAGCTTATTATCCAAGTGGAGCTCTACCACAACCGTATGAGCAAGATCAACAATATCATCAACCACAATCGTGGGGAATGCCACCGCCAAGGTATGAGTACCCTTATAAGCAAACAGATCCATATGGGTACTATTTTTAGTAATCCATTTCTCCATGAAGTTCTACTAGCCATGCATCATTTTAGCATTTACTAGCCCTAGAGTACCACCAAAAACCTTCATCATTTACTCAAGGAAAGAACCCATATCCATACCATCCTTTGCATCTATTTACACACATCTCTCCACCCACAACCTAGTTACCTCCTACTCTATCCATGCAAGGTGAAATTCCTTCATAGCAATAGTAACCAAGTGCTACAAGTGCTATACATTCTCAACTGGCCTTCTAGCCAAGTGGTTCAAATAATTGTTCTAATAAATGACCATTTTTTTAACCTAATAGTCCTCCCAAACCCTCACAATATAATGCAACTGGTTGTCCTATATCTCCAACACACTCATCCTTTCCATCAAATATATTCAAGTACCCTTCAAACCAAGTGTCGCCTCAGATTTATACTATGGTGTTAACCCATGATGTTTTTGATTAGATCAAGGCTAGCAATCTTCCCACAAAAAGATCTGACCTAGGAAGTCCTCTCATTTAGCTACAAATTTTTGTACATCAACCATGCAAGGCTCTTCTTAATTCTAGTTCTGGTACTAATCTCATCTCCCATGACATGTACAAAGCCTAGAACCTACCACCTCTCGAAAAGAGCAACATCCATTTAGAATTGGTAGACCAATAAATCATTGTTCCTTTAGGGTTAGTGGATGACATTGTGATCATAGTTTGTGGGTGCTCCTACCCTACCAATTTTTTAGTAATCAAGGTTAAAATCTATAAAGGTAACTTTCCCATCATCATGGGCAGGGCTTAGTTAAGCACAATAGATGCACATATGGGTATAAGGGACCTGTCCTTGGAAATCTCTAAGGAGAATGAATTTGGATGTTTAGAGAAGAAGTGTGTTCCATGTATCACGTATAGTGATAACCAATGTAATTGCATGCAAAATATTTGGTCCATCAAAAGTACATTCATTACAACATGCACTCAGTGTGCACATGAAACAAATATCCAAAGGTGTCTATATGCAGCAACCACAAAATAGGAGGGCACCCAATGGATGACAACTAACTCTAACAGTAGCACATTATGCATGGAACCAACTAAGAGCTTCACATGTGCTTATGTTGAAGGCATGAATAAACTTAAGGAAGTTCATCACCAACTCTCCAATGATGAAGATGATGAGACATGTTGGGGAGAGTTGAAAATCCCTAATAATTTTAAAAAGGAGCCCCTAGAATTAAAAACTTTACCAACTAGCATGGAATATGAATTTTAAATAATGGCAAGCCTGTCATAATCAATGCAAGCCTTGCTCCTAAACAAAAAGATAAGCTATCGTAGGTCATCAACAAGTGGCCAACAGCCTTTTTTTGGTCATATTCCAAATGAACAAGAATCAATCCATAGATATGCCAACATCGTATTCACACCAACCTAGCCATGAAGCCAAGAAGGCAGCTGCAAATGTGGCTGAATCCCAAATTGAAATAGATTTTCATGAAGGAAATAGAATAACTCCTCAAGATAGGGTTCATCTATCCCATCAGGAATAGTAAGTGGATGAGCCCACTCATAGTTGTGCCAAAGAAAGGTGGCAAGTGGCAAGTCTACATCAACTTTAGGCTATTAAATATGACAACATTTAAAGATCATTTTCCATTACCATTTGTGGATCAAGTGTTGGATACCATCTCTAGGAATTGTTATTATAGTTTCTTGGATGCTTATAATGGCTATAACCAAACCCAAATTGTGCCAGAAGATTAGGCCAAGACAACATTTATGAGACCCTGGGGGACTTTTGCATATTATAAAATACCATTTGGTCTATGTAATGCCCCTACAACATTTCAATGCTTGATTTTTAGTATTTTCCAACAACAGATTGGTAGTGAGGTAGAATTTTTTATGAATGATTTTTCTACCTATGAGGCTACATTTGAGAAAGCCTTGGACCACCCTAAGCAAGTACTAAAACGATGTGTTGAAACAAACCTTAGGCTCAATTGGTAGAAAATACATCTAATGGTCTAGGAAGGCATAGTATTGGGGCACCAAATTTCACAAAAAGGGATTGAGGTAGACGCTAAAAAGAAAGGGTCATCTAAGGAATAACACAACAACTAGAGATAGTTAAAGATGTTTAATCATTCCTTGGACACATTGTCTACTACTAGCAATTCATAGAGAATTTCTCTAAGACTAAAAAGCCATTCGTCAAGATTACAAAGAAAGATGTTCCATTTATCTGAACTAAGGAATGTGAACATGCATTCCCATAATTAAAAGATAAACTCATAGAAACTCCAATTCTACAGGTAATAGACTAATCTAGACCATTCCACATAATGACGAACACATCTAATTATGCCTTGAGAGTCATGCTTATGCAATTAAATGATAGAAATGTCTACACTACATCCACTACATGAGTCAAAGCATTGTGGGTGCATAGCTAAATTATACCACAACTGAGAAAGTACTAATAGTAATGGTGTATGCTCTTGAAATGTTCAGGTACTATGTGCTTTGTTATAAAGTATTACCATCCACTTCCTGATGAATAAGCCAACAGTGAGCCCTCATATCATAGAGTGGCTCATGATCTTGCAGGAATTCGATCTTACAATGGTAGATAAAAAAGGTACTGAGAATGTGACCATTGACCACCTCTCTTTATTAAGATGGGATAACAAAGAGGAGGAGAGTCCACTCTCTAATCAATTTCTAATGAACTTCTCTTTACAAGTGCCTATAGAAACAAAATGGTATAATAACATCCTCACTTACCTTCTCACTTAGGAGATGCAACAAGATCTAAACTTTAGGAAGATGCAACAGTTTCTTCTTTAGACAAAGTACTTCATCAAAATCAACATACATCTTTACAAGGTTTGTGTAGATAGCTTGGCTTGTTGGTATGTCCCTAATGTGAATCAACTATGTGTTCTCCAAGATGCTCACAAAGGCCCCTATAGAGGCCACTATGCAAGGAGGTGCATAGCCATACAAATCTTGATGGCAAGATACTACTGGTCTACAATCTTTAGGGATGTCCATCAATTTGTTCAATCTTATGAATGCTATCAATGAGATGGTGGGATGACCACTTGAATGGAAGGTTCTCAATAGTGGATTTAGCCACTAGAGCCCTTCAAAATATGGGGCATTAACTTCATGAGTCCCATCACACCCATGTCTAATGAAAAGGCATTCATCATTGTAACAATCGATTACTACACCAAATGGGCATAAGCAATAGTCGTCATTAACTATACATCATCTATTGNTGATTACTACACCAAATGGGCATAAGCAATAGTCATCATTAACTATACATCATCTATTGCTATTAGATTTGTATAACAACATATCATGAATAGATTTGAAATGCCAAGTGCACTAATTTCTAACATTGGAACTCACTTCATAAGTATCACTTCGAGAAAGTTGATGCAACACTTAGGGGTTGAACATAAATTAACAACACCCTATCACCCACAAGCCAATAGTCAAGCAAAGGTAATTAACAAGGAAATTACAAAGATCTTAACAAGGACCATAAGCAAATATAGGAAATATTGGAGCACAAAACTTAATGACGTCCTATGGACCTACTACTAAACATGGAAACTTTCTATTGGCTACTCTCCCTACAAGCTAGTGTATGGAAAACTTCCAAGACTCTCAATTCAATCTGAGCTCCGTACACTCTCAAAAACCTATGATCTGAATCTTAACCTAAGTCTTGCACAAAAGGAAAGACTGATCAACCTTAATATACTAGATGAAAACTAACTGGTCACCCTGTCTTTAAATCAAATGCACAAAGCATTCAATAAACAACATCATGACCTCAAAATATGGAAAGTAAAATTTCAACTAGGAGATAAGGTTCTCTACTAGAACCCCACACATGTACCTTAAAAGACCAAGTTCCAAACTTTGTGGGAGGAACGTTATATAATCAATCAAACCTTTCTTTTTGGGGCCATCTTAATCTACAAACCTGATAGCCCTACTAAAAAGTAGTTGATCAACATCCAATAAGTAAAACCTTTCCTAGAACCAAGATAAGTTAGTGTAATTATCACACTAATGAATGGACAATCACATTTAATTTTTTAGATCTCCTCCTTCCAACTCAATCATGGGAGACATGGTCATCCGTGCTAACCATTCACATGGCTTCTCAATTTTTCTACTTTTTGTTTTCCATGTTTTTGATTTTACAAGTTATTTATTTTACAAATTTCTAATTTTTAAATTTTTCCCATATTACACCATTTTTATTTGGCACCATCATTAATAAATTTGAACCTTTCTTAACTATTTTACACTTTCTTATGTATTTTACCTTGTTTGGTTTAAGCGTGATTTTCAATTTTTTTCTAATGAAAGTGCTTTGTTACTACAAGACACAATGCCACTATTGTTGTTTACTAATGATGGTTTGTGCTTAATATTTTGATTCTCAATGTTAGGTTTCTATTTTTGAATTTTGATTTTTGATAACTATGACATGGTTTATTTTTCATGGAGTAGGCAATGAGTCCACGACATCCACCCATTCACTAGTTCTATGATTTTCCATGTTCTGGAAGTTTGAGGTCCCTTTCATTAAAGAAAAGTTTAATTAATTTATGACCTTGGTAACTTCCAAAGTTAGGAAGGATTCAAAGGTTTGTACAGAGTGTGACTTTAAGGGAACTTAATACTCTTTGTACTCTGCTACTTTCTTAAGTGCTTAAGTGTTTTTCATGAACTTACCACTCCATTCCAACCACTAATAAAAAGTCAAATAAATTCTTTACATGGTGTGGTTTTCATTTATTAAAAAAACATGATGGGAATTCAAAGCACACTCCTTAGACAAATAAATGGGCTACAAGCACTGGTTATGGGATTTGAAAGATATACATCCATGCCTGAGGGTCCCCTCTAACTAAGGCCTTCTCTCTCACTTCCTATTTCTCTTTTTATTTTTCTCTTTATAGAATGGTGGTTATTTTTTGGGATCATTCTTGTATCTCAAGGGGACGGATTGGTCTTAGAGTGGTGATGTGAAGTCACTGAAAGAGGCTAGTTTTGGTTTGGACTAAGGATGGAACTACTCAAGTCATTTTAAACACAAACTCCATAAGGAACTTCTTATGACCTTAATTTGGGATTCCATTCCACCTTCTCAATTATCCATCTATGTTGCCACAACTAACCTCACTACTATTTTTTATGTTATGCTTGATGTCTTAGTTTGATACATTGGAATTCTTACATAGATTCTTCGAGGTTGGTCCTTAACTTTTCATGATCATTAATCAACTCTGGGACACACAGACTCCTTAATTGAAGTTATGCAAGGGCAAAAAGGACATGTGCCTACTATGGGGAGGACCCACTTGCATATGTCTTGGTTTAGTTAGTTAAGTCCCTTACCTTAGACATTGCTATAGTCTTATCTTTTGCATATTCTATTATGTATCTTGCTTGGTGCTCCTTCAAACTCTCATTAAATTCATTCTCTTAACCATTTTCTCGATTTTCTAATTTTCTAAGCTCTAAAATCCTATTCTACTCTTCGCCTCATGATCATGGCTTTTTGGGCTTCCATTTGAGCCCAATTTCATTCAAAAACACCTTGTATTTTGGAAGTTTTGACCAAGTCAATGAAAGTCAATTGTGGTTAATGACAAAGCTGACCCTATCAACTAGGCCCCATCAACACATGCCAAAAACTCTATATATACTGCCACATACTTTGCAATTTTTTAACATTTTCCTCATAACAAGAGAGGAGTTTTTGATATTTTTCATAGACCAAAACCTTTCAAAGCCCATAACTTTCCAACTGTTTGTCCAAGTCACTCCATTCTTTAATGTTACAACTACCAGAGGTAAGCTCTTAATTGTGAGGGCCACAAACCTTAAGGTTTCTAATGAAATTTTTCAAAAGGTTTTCTAACTCCCCCAAAGGGATTAATGAATAAGATAATATAAAATTATCAAATTTTGAGAGTTAACCCTTCCAACACCCTCTAAAATGACTTATTACCATTGAAACATAAATATAAAAATGATTAAAATGGATTAAAACAACCATAATTACAACTTAGTCAAGTGTAACTATCCTAAGGAGATAAGGTATCCTATTTGTTTCATGTTACACAACAATTGCTAACCCATGGTCATATTGTGATTACACATGGCACCAAGACCAAAATGATCCTAGGAAGGAGAACCCTCTCAACCAAGGGAAAAATGACCCAAAGCTAGAAGGGGCAAACAAGAGCAAGCCCAAGAATAGCAAGAGGTAACCCATGCAATGGTACCTCTTTAAGAGGATCCTAAAGTAAAATCTATTCAGTAGATTCCTAAAGAAGAAGTTGAAATAGAACAATCTTAGCAAGGGAAAGCACCAGGACCTATACCGAGGATTGAGGTCACTCTAACACAAGCATGCCTTGACACCATCAAGCTCTATGAGATCCAATGCTCAACTCTCTAGGAATTGAACTTCAAGCCATTTTTCGAACATGCTCTAGTAGAAGTAAAAACATAATTGCAAACCTCTTCCATGTGGCTTCATCACTTCCAATGGGGAGTGGTACATGGGAGAGATGTATCACTTCTAGAACAACAGAAGGCCAAGCTCCACAATGAAGATCAAGGATATTCAAGTATCCTACTTGGCTGAAGCTATTGCATAGGTGCTTGGGTTACCTAACACTAGGACACAACTAGTAGAGCTATCAACACAAGTTGATAAGTTATGTTTTGGCTAGCTCTGATGTTGGATACCTGATATTAGAGCCCATGATGCAATGTCAAATATCTGATATCACAGGGTCTATGCTAGCCTATAAATATAGCACTTGGGCTCATGATTTTGATATCAATTTTTGTCATAGATAGCGAAGCTCTTGCAATTTGTTTTCTCTAGAGTTATAATATTTTCTAAGTGCCCATAGCAAGAATTTGAGAATGTATAGACCTTTGTTCGAGCATTGATGTACTTGAGCATAGTAGTGTGATGGGAATAAAGATGAACCATTTTAATCATCCTTATAGCACTAAGATTAGATTAATGTTTTCTTGATGCATTTAACATTCATGCACTTTACCTTAATGCACTTTAGTTAAGTAATTAATTTTCAATTGTTAATGAGCACAAGCATGACCACTTTGAGCATACATGTAGCACTTGATAACTTAGAAATACTTAACATTTGGTAACCTAGCAGTGCTATACATGTTTAAGATGTGTTTGAAGAGTGGGAACAAGTACTTGTGTCAGGCTAGCTAGGTACTAGATGAATTAGATCTTAAATTACTCTACCTTTTATTATTGTTCTAGGTGATTAAAATTATAAAATACAAAATGATAAAAATCATATAACTCAGTTGCACTTAACCATATACTTGTACCTCACAAGTGAAACTAAGAAGACAATAATTGTTCCAACTAGATTTCACATCTTAGAAATCAATGTACTTAAGGTCTATGGAATTTGACTAGATTGTGCATAAACACTTGTGAATTGTATGGTTGGCTGTAGGGGTACCTCACCATTCATCATTAGCATTGGTGTTGGGTACCTTTTAGTTGTTACATGCACTATCTAGGAATAGTGAAAATTATTCAAATCGTTGGATGAACCTTCAAGTCATGTCATACTGTAAAATAACTACAACAAATTTAAAGAGCACATTGCATTTTTATTTTCTAATAAAAGATTTCTTCTTCTCACAAGAGTAATTCTTCATCCAAGTCAAAAAGAATACATTAGCAGGTCCTCCAACAATATCAAGTGGTATATGCTCATCCTGATGAATATGTACCCAACTTCACCTTCATCCTACACCAAGATGAATAGCTGTGGGGCATGACATGGAGGGAAACATCATGTTGTTGTCAAATCAACCCATTCCTATAATACTTCAATAGATGCTTATCGATTTGGGCCTCTTGTAACTTCATGCTAAGTATGTTGTGCAAGATACTGATGCCAGGGATTATCAGCCCACTGATGCACAACATCTTAGAGATCACCAATTAGAATAGCATCATGAATTTGTGAATGGAAAAGGGTTTAATGATTTTCCACTCTTGTTGTACCAAAAAGATGATGGAGAACCCTTCTATGGGGGGTTTTCCATTAAGTGAAATTCCTCTTTTTGACTTTGGTGAAGGAGGTCAAAATTAGAACCTATAATCCATGATTCACAATTCTAATTTTCATAAGAATGGATCCAAT
Source organism: Gnetum montanum (assembly GCA_015680685.1). Classification (NCBI taxonomy): domain Eukaryota; kingdom Viridiplantae; phylum Streptophyta; class Gnetopsida; order Gnetales; family Gnetaceae; genus Gnetum; species Gnetum montanum. The sequence goes on from MNCI01001254.1 coordinate 39,101, forward strand.
GACAAACAAGGATCCAAAGAGGCAAGTCAAGGTAGGGATGTGGATAGGAAACAAGATCATGATCATGGCCATGATCATTGAAGAGGGGGTAGCAGGCACCTTTATGATGCTAGTCCTCCTTCCTCTTAACCTTTGTCATTATCTTCTTCTTCTGGTCCCAATCACAACCATAAGGGTTGTGACCGTGATGGAGGTGACCAATGGGACTGAAATGATTGACAGGACCATCAAGCGAGTCAAGATTGAGGGTGTGGGCAATCAAGAGAGATCCATTGCCATAAAAAATGGGTAGCAGAGGGCATCATAGGCCTCAATGAGCCTTTGCTTGCTACCTGGAGTATGCTTAACATTGTAGAGATAGTAAGAATATCTACAAGGCATATTAAGGATAGTTGGATCAAAAGGTTAGCCATGAACAATATCCCTAGATTTGAAGGGGGATGCAACTTAGATCCACAAAACCATCTCCAAGCTTTTCAAGATGCATGTGCCTTTCAAAATATAGAAAATGAGTGGCAAAAGCTTAAGTTTTTTTCAAGGACATTCACTAAAGAAGCAAAGAATTGGTACCAGTCCTTAGAACCAAAATCTATTAGATTATGGAGTATAATGCTTGAATCTTTCAATGAAAAATAACAGACGTACTCCCGAGTGTCCAAATTAAGAAAGCATATCCAAGGATAGAAACAAGGAACACATGAACCCTTGGACACTACCATTAGCCGATATTATTCTTTATTACACAAATGTCCTAGCCATGGTTATTCTCAACTAGACCAACTTTGCCACATTGTAGACAAGCTTCAATTCAAAATGAGAAGAACTCGTAGCATTTATGCTCAAGGGTGACTATTAAAGTTAAGCACCTGTTAGATCCAAAGACTAATTAAGAAAGTAGCTAAAGAGGAAAGAGAATTAAGAAAATGAGAAAGTACAAAAGAGTACAATTGTGATCCTTCCATTCATAATAAGGAGGTTTGATTTTGTGATAGTGAGGAAGAATCATCACTTGATTAAGTGAGGAATTGGAAAACCTTGTCACTTCAAAAATTCCAGTCTAAAATTATAGCCAAGGTTGATCAATTATGGGACTCCATGGATAGCAAATTTCAAGCTATCCTAAAAATTTCTGAAGGATCCAAAGAACAAAGTAGTGATCATGAGCACAATAGGCACAAGGAAACTAAACATGCTTATCAAAGATGTAAGGACAAAATTGCTACAATAGAGGAAGTTCAAGGAATCAAATCAAATGATGTTGGTGGATGTGACATCTATAAGCATGAACATCCTAAGGGATTTTGTCCTATTGTGTCACACTTAAAGGAGTCTGGGATGTATGCTTTGAATCCACGACTAGCACAAAGGCAAACACCCAGAAGATTGCCTTATACTTAAGGTAATTCTAAGTATTTCTGCCATCAACAATAGTATTATCCAAGTGGAACTCCACCATAACCATATGAGCAATATCAACAGTGGGAGCAACCATAGTCATGGGTGTTGGCACCACCAAGCTAGCAATACCCTTATAGATAACCTAATCCATATGGGTATTACGTTCAGCAATCCTTGTCTCCACATGAATCTTCAAGTCATGTTTCCACTTTTCAATCTCACTACTATTCTTCTGATGCTTATTAAACTCATTCTCCACATGCAAGGAACAATACCATCTTTTACCCTTATCCTCCTCCTATTTTTGCACACCTTCCTCCTCCCTCAACATAGCTACCACCTACTCTATCTATGCAAGGTGAACTACTAGCTCAACTACAATAACGCAATGCCACCAAGGTCATTAATCTACAATTGGTTCATCAACTGAGTGGGTTGGATACTCAATCAAAGAAAAGACATTTCTTCCAACACCATAGTCCACCTATGACCCCAAATATGCCTACAGTTGACAACCTTTTTCTCCTTCCCCCTTTGTACCAAATTCCTTCGAGTCCCCTTCAAACAAAATTCCATTCCAAATCCATACTATTATGCTCACTCATGTTGTATCTGATTGGATTTAGGCTAGCAATCTTCCCAGAAAACTAGCTAATTCTAGAACTCCTCTTATTTATTTGCAAATTACTAGGAACAAACCATGAAAGACTCTTCTTGATTCTAGTTCCAATGTTAACCTAATCTCTCATCAAATGTATATTGCATGGAAGTTTCCTCCTCTCAAGAAGAGCAATATTTTACTCAAATTGGTAGACCAGTTCATCATTATTCCATTGGGACTAGTAAAAGACATTGTGACCACTATCTATGGGTGGTCTTATTCTGTTAATTTCCTAGTGATCAAACTAGAGAATTGCAAAGGGAACTTCCTAATCATTATGGAAAGGGCATGGCTAACCACCATTAATGCAAGAATGGGCATTAGAGATCTTTCCCTAAAAATATCTAAAGAAAATTCATTCAGAAAGATCGAGAAGAAGAAAATTCCATGCATTGCGTATAATAATGCAAGGTGAAATTTTGTGCAAAAACTCTAGTTTGTTAAATGAGCATCCATGTAAGTAGTGTGAACCAGAAGCAGAAATCCAAAGGTGTCTATACACAACAGCCACAAAACAAGAGGGCATCCAATGGTTAACCACTAATCCTGAAAGCAGCACACTTTGCATGGAACCAACTAAGATTCTAACATATGCATATGTTGCAAGCATGGATGAACTAGAGCAAGTTCATCACCAACTCTGTGATGATGTAAATGATGATACCTACTAGGGAGAGTTAAAATTTTTTGAAAATTTCAAGTAAGAGCCCCTTGAACTCAAAACTTTACTAGCTAGCATGAAATATGTGTTTTTGAAAAATGAGAAACTAGTAATGATTAATGCAAATATTACTCTATAATAGAAAAAGATGTTATTAAAAGTGGTTGAAAAATGGTTAGTAGTGTTTGCTTAGTCATATCATGAACTCACAAGGATCGCATCTACACTAACTCAACCATGAAGCCAAACAGACAACCATAAAGGTAATTAAACTCGAAAAAAAGTAGATCATCAAGGATAAAATCAAACTCCTTTAGGTAGGGTTCATCTATCCCATTGCAGATAGCAAGTGGGTTAGTCCACTTTTGATTGTGCCTAACAAAGGTACTGAGTGGCGAGTTTACATTGATTTTTAGCTACTGAATATGGTAACATTCAACGACCATTTTCCATTGTCATTCATTGATCAGGTGTTAAACACAATATCTAGGCATTACTACTACAGTTTTCTAGATGGTTATAGTGACTATAACCAAATCAAAGTTATGCCAAAAGACCAGGCCAAGACAACATTTACAAGTTCCTTGGGTACTTTCACATATTGCAATATGTCATTTGGTCTACGCAATGCCCCTACTACTTTCCAACACCTACTCCTTAGCATTGTTCAATAGCAGATTGGTAGTGGTGTGGAAGTCTTCATAGATAACTTCTCCACCTATGGAGCTACATTTGAGTAAGCTTTGGACTATCTTGAGCAAGTACTTAAGAGATATGTTGAAAAACATCTATGGCTCAATTGGTAAAAGAGTCATTTGATGGTCTAGAAAGGCATTATATTAGGGCACAGAATATCACAAGTAGAAATTGAGGTAAACCCTTAGAAAATAAGGGTTATCAAAGAAATTACTCATCAACTAGAAACTATCAAAGATGTTTGGTAATTCCTTAGACATACTGGCTACTACCGACAATTCATAAAGAATTTCTCTAAGATTGTAAAATCATTGGTTGAGCTGACAAAGAACGATGCAACATTTTTTTAGACCATAGAATGTGAAAAAAAATTCCAATAACTAAAGGAGAAACTTCTAGAAAATCCAATTCTACACACACTCAACTAATCTAGGTTATTTTATGTTATGAGTGATGCATCAAATTATGCCTTGGGAGCAATGCTAACGTAGATGGATGACAAGAAATAGCCATATGAATCCATTGTGCTAGCCAAAGCATTGTGGATGCATAACTAAACTACACCACCATAGAAAAAGAATTGATGGCAATGGTGTTCACTCTAAATAAGTTTATGCACTATGTTTTTAGATACAAGGTGTTTGTGCACACAAACTATAGCGTTATTTGCTTCTTGATGAATAAGCCAATGATGAGCCCCCATGTCATATGGTGGTTGGTGATCTTATAGGAATTTAATCTAATGATTATATATCAAAAGGGCATTGAGAATGTCATCATTGACCACTTTTCTTTGCTGTAATGGGACAATAAAAAGGAAGAAATGCCATTATCTAATTTGTTTCCTGATGAACTCTTCCTTGCTAGTGCTATAACTAAAAAATTATCAAATAAGCCTAATTGGTATGATGGAATTCTCACCTATATTCTTACTCAAGAGATGCCACAAGGTTTAGACCACTGAGAGAAATAAAAATTTCTTCACCAAGTAAAATACTTCATGGAGATCAATGAACAGCTCTACTAGGTGTGCACCAATGGCCTAGTTTGATCATGTTTTCTTGATGTTGATCAACTACACATTCTCTAGGATGCTCATGAAGATCTTTGTAGGGGCCACTATGCAAGAAGATGCATAGCCATTAAAATTCTGATGGCAAGGTATTATTAGCCAACAATCTTTAGGAACACTCACCAATATGTCGACACTTATGAATGATGCCAACGAGATGGTGGAATGACTACTTGAATAGAACAATCTTAAAAATGGATTCAACCACTAGAACCATTTGACATCTAGGGCATTAACTTCATGGGTTACATCACACCCATGGCAAATAAAAAGGCATACATCATAGTCACTATTGACTCTTGTACAAGATGGGCTGAAGTACCAACCATCACCAACTACACATCTTCTACTATTGCTTAGTTTTTATAACAAAATGTTATAAACAGGTTTGGTATCCCATGTGCATTAATTTTTGATAATGGAACTCACTTTATAGGCATTACTTTTCAGAAGCTTATGCAACTCTTAACAGTTTAACATAAACTCACAACATCCTACCATCCC
>MNCI01001254.1:44384-66037 GCA_015680685.1 Gnetum montanum
GACTACCACTAGGACTACCAAGCATAGGCCTAGGTACGCCACTAGGATTACCAAGCACAGACCCCAAATACGCCACTGGGTTACCAAGCGTAGATCCTAGCTACACCACTCGGCGACCAAGCAGTCACACTTAAATGCTCGTAATCAAGTTTACTCGTTCCGCTTCTAGGAGTTACGGGTGAGAGGCTAATCACGATGAGCAACTGATTCCTTGACTAGCCGTACACATCCGTAGATGCTCGTAATCAAGTTGTACTCACATCGCGCTATGAAAGCAATAACTAACATTAATTAAATAACAAATAAATAAACTAAGTGAATGCTACAATGATGAAGTAATCTCGATCTTTATTGCCAGTCATGTGTGTGTCCAAGTACGGCACACTCGAATAAAGACACCGTACAATTACATTCACCACACTGCGGGCAGACACGGGAAAAAATCTAACTCTGGAGTAATCAAACTACTACAGGTTCGCTACTTCTAAACTAGGATGTCAAATGAGGGAGAGCAGCCTCTTATTTATAGAAATTATGGTTGACTGTGATATCGTGTACGCGATATCACGGGCAAATGAGATATTGCGTACGCGATATCGTGGCCCATGATATATCACATACGCGATATCGCGACCCATGATATAACGTGGGTGCCTTATCGTGGGTGCCTTAATGCGACCGCCAGCAATATGAGCAATTTCATGTCTCATCAACTTCCTATCCAATCCAAGCTTTGTACACTTTCAACAACTTATGTTCTTAATCTTGACTTAAGTCTAGCACAAAAATAAATATAAACAAATCTCAACCATCTAGATGAAAACTAATTAGTGTTCTTATCATCTAATGAGTTACATAAGGCATTTAACAAAAAGCACCATGACCTTAGAATCAAGAAAGTTAAACTTTAACCAAGAGATAAGGTTCTTTATTAGAACCCCACATACATACCTAAATGAACTAAATTCCAAACATTATCGGAAGGACCTTACATGATTTAGGAAAATTTTCCTTCTAGGGTCATGATGATCTATAAACCTGAGAGCCTAGATAAGAAATAGGTGGTCAACATACAACAAGTCAAGCCTTTCCACAAGCCTAAGCCAGCTAATTCAACAAATGCCTCATCAGATGGACAACCACACTCAATATTTTCAATCTTGTCCTTTCAACTTAGTCATGGGGAAGATGGAAATTTGTGCTAATTATATAAGCAGCTCCTCAATTTTTCAATGTTTTAAACATTTTTGTTTTATGCCTTGTTATTTTTACAACTTTTTATTTTACACATTCTTTATTTTACATCTTTTTATTTTTCACATTACTAATTTTTCAAATTTTTTTTTACAACATCATTAATACATTTTATTTTTCTTAACTATTTTACAATTTCTTGTATATTTCCTTTATTTGGATGTGATTTTCTTATTATGCTCTAATAATGTCATGCCTTATTGTCACTTGGGTACAATGTGATCTAATTAATGTGGGCATGTGCTATCCAGTTATTTTATTATTGATGTCTAGATTCTAACTTTCAATTTTGTTAATAATGATTAAGACATGATTTCTTTTTCATGCAACAGGTAGTGACTCTACAACATCCACCCATCTACAAACTCTATGGTTTTCCTTATTCTAGAAATGTCCAGTTCCTTTTTCATTAATAAAACTTTAACTTGTAACCTTAGTAGTTTCTGGAATTGAAAAGGATTCAAAGGCTTGAACAAGTTGTGACTTCAAGGAAATTCAATACTCTTTGTGCCTTTCTACATACTTGGGGACATGTGTATTTTCATGGATTTCTTATCGTTTTGTGTCAACCCATAACAGAAAGTTGAATAAGTCTTTGCATGGTGTGGTTTCCATTTTTTTAAAAATAAAAAACCAAGATAATGGAAATTCAAAGCACACCTCTTAGACAAAATAAATATATGTTTCTTTACATAATGCGGTTCCCATTTCAAAAAAAAAATAATGAAAACTCAAAGCACACCACTTAGACAAAAGAAGTGGACTATAAGCACTAGCTATAGAACTAGAAAGACATGTTACCCATGCTTGAAAGTCCCCTCTAACTAAGGCCCTTCCTCACTTTCTACTTCTCTTTTCTTCTCTAATAAGGAATGGTGGTTGTTCTATGGGAGAAATCTTGAATCTCAAGGGGATGAACTGGTCTTAGAATGGTGATGGAAGGTTACTGAATGTGGTTGGTTTTAGTCTAGACTAAGGATGGATTTTATCAGGCCATTTAATCACAAAATTTACAAGGGACTTCATGTGACCTCCACTCTATCTCTCTCATCCATCTATGCTTTCCATGTCTCACATCACTGCTAGTTTCATGTTCTTATTCAATGTCTTGATTTGATGTGTCAAAATTCTTACGTAGTTTCTTCTAGGTTTTTGTATTTAAATTTCCATAACTATTAATCGTCCATGGGGTCCATCAACTCCTTGGTTTGAATTTATTCAAGGATAATAAAAGGCCTATGTCTGCTATGAGGAGGACCCACTTACATATCTTTTGGTTGCATTAGTTATGTTCTTTATCCTTAGACATTCTTACAATCAAATCTTTCTGCATATCCCATCAATGACATCCAATTATGCACATCATCACAACATTTTTCAATGAAATCCTCTTTTTATTATTGTAAATTCTTAAACCCTTTTCAGGTATTTGCTTGTATTTGAACTTTTTAAAATTTAATGAATTGGTTATCCATTTTACCGTATTTGTTAACCTTCCCACTAACACTATTAACAAAATTAATCCACCACAATCACAACCTAGCTAAGTGTAACCACCGATGAGAAGGTACTTAACAACTCTATGTTACACATTGCACACTAATCTATGATTTTGTTGTGATTGTAGTGGGAAGCATGGACTAGACATGTGACTATCTTCATCAAGGATGATGCAACTACACCACATGAAGTGGAGCATCCATGATCATTGGATCTTCTCTCGCTCTTTAGCTTCCAAGAAAAGTTGGATGTCAATTTTGTCTAGGGTGTTCTCTTCTCTTATTATGAACACCCAATTTTGTAAATGATTGTATCTTTGTACACCCAATTTTGTAAATGATTATCAATAATCCCATACCTTTTCAATATTTTGTAAAGAACTTGTTCCTCCTCTTTCACTTAAGGACAAGTTTTCATTTAGTTGTGGGGCTATGATGAGTCATGTTTTGATTGGCTCTGATATTGATTATATCCAATATCAGAGCCTCGACATTGAATACCTGATATCAGAGCCCATGACACAATGTCAAATATCCAATATCGTTGGGTATATGCCAACTTATAAATATAGTACTTAGGCTCATGATTATGATATCAATTTTTTTTATAGATAGTGAACCTCTTGCAATTTATTTTCTCTAGAGTTAAAATATTTTTTGAGTGCCCATAGTAGGAGTCTGAGTGTGTACAGACCTTTCTTCAAGAATTGATGTACCTAAGCATAGTAATGTGACAGGAATAAAGAAAAATCCTTTTGATCATCCTTGCAACACTAAGATTAGATTAATGTTTTGTCGATGCATTTAACGTTCATGTACTATACTTTAATGCACTTTAGTTGAGCAATTAATTTTTAGTTTTTAATGAGCACAAGCACGACCACTTTGAGCATACATGTAGCACTTGATAACCTAAAAACGCTTAACATTTGATAACCCAATAGTGCTATACATGTTCAGTATGTGTCTAGAGAGTGAAAATGGGTACTTGTGTTAGGCTAGCTAGGTAGTAGATGAATTAGATCTTAAATTACTCTACCTTTCATTATTGTTCTACATGATTAAACTTATAAAATACAAAATGATATAAATCATATACCTCAATTGCACTTAACCATATACTTGTGCCTCATGAGTGGAACTGAGAAGATAATGATCATTCCAATTAGATTTCATGTCTTAGTAATCAGTGTACTTAAGAGCTTAAGGTCTTTAAAATTCAAATGGATTGCGCATGAACACTTGTGATTTATATGATTGTGTGTAGGGATACCTTGACATTCATCACAAGCTAACCTTGAGGCCAAAAAGAAGTGGACCTAGTAGTGTTACGGGGTTGGTCATAAGGAGTTCAATGCACTCACACCAGCAGAATGCATATACTTTAAATAGTAGCCTACCATCTCAATCTAATGATCAAGCCCAACAAGGTGACTCCCTTTTCCACCTGAGCATACACTACTCTAAGCAAGAGATTTCTAGAAAACCTTCCATAATTGATCTATCTAAAGATCAAGAAGCACTTTGAAGAAACTAAATGTGGAAGGAAAACCCTACCTTTCCCATACCTCATCCAGAAATGTTGTAAATTAAGAATGAGTGGTGCAAACCCATCTATGTATCAACCTAAGATGAGCCATCTTAATAAGCTAGCTCGAACAATTAGCTAGATGGAAAGAGATGGGCCAATATTCTATACCCAATGGATGTAGTTTCCCACAAGGTTGAATCCCAATGCCCTAGAGATGATGGTGTCATTATCTCAACATTATTTATTCCCAAAAATATTTGGGAATTCTACCTCATTTTTTATGCATTTAGAAAGAAGTGAGGGGGGAACTGTACTAATGATGTAGCACAAGGGGCAAGAGACTACTACTAATGTTGTTGCTAATTGAATTACTAAAGTGCTGAATGCACCTATAGTGTCCGTACCAAATGTATCTACAATTCAAGTTATGCAAACATCTGTAAGCATAGTTAGCAGAAAATTAGTTGCTAGACCGACTAGTGGGGACTGAACAACCGATTCTTGAAATCTTTGATTTTTCAAAAAACATTACTGTGACCTAGTCGAAGCTATTGGAAGTAAAGGGCAAATGCATCATCTTGGAGGAGCAACTTAAAATAGCCCAAGCACAAAACCACTACTTAACTACGAAGATTACTGAACTACATGCCCATATTACTAATCCTACACTCCTTGGCCCATTAATAACTAGAGATGAAGCTTTTCAATAGCTTCAAGAATAACTAAAACAAGTTGAGGAGGAAATAATGATGGTCATCTTTAACAAGTCCATAGCAGAAGCAAAAACCTACTCAGTTCAAAAGGACTTGGATCAGATGCATAAAGAAAATGAGTTGCTAAACCATAGAAAATCACCACCTACACAATGTTAATGCATAAAAACAACAGATGCAGGAATTCATTCATCAATAGGAGTAGCTCATCATAATAAACATAGAATTGAGGAAATTAGCTGTAGAAAATCAAATTTTGTGTATGGAAGAAGTCTAAGCCTTAAACTAGAAGTCTACCATTGAGATTGTTGCTTGAAAAAAAACAAAGCTATTTGAATGAGTTAAAAATCACTATAGAGACTAGGTTGGCTTATAGAAGGAGGTGAATGAGAACCACATTCAATTGGATAAGGCAAAAGTAAATGAGGCTCTCCAATAACTCCAACGAGGAACAGAGGTATGGCAACCCATCATTAATGGAATAGATGCCTATAACAAAGGAGAGAACTGCCTAAAGGAGTTGCATATTGAAGAAATGATAGAATATATGGAACTAGCCAATCTTTGTTATGAAAACGTAACGATGCTAGCTATCAAATAGCCATAGTTAGAACTTGAGAAGCAAGTAGCTAATTGGTACTTGTTGTACAAGGCTGAGTTCAAGCACGATAACAATACTAAGCAAAAGCTTGAAACAAAAAATGTTGAACTTGAAATTCTTAATGCACGATTCACGAATGAACAATCAACTACCAAGAACTTAACCAAGAGAATGAATGATTACCAAGAGCTAAAAGATATAGTTAGAGCATTCAACATTGAACATAAACAATTTGCTACCTAGTTCATCAATGTTAAGGAGCTATTTCTAGTAATTCCCTATCCTTGGGATGTGCCTGTTTCTGCCCACATTGGTAGAGCTCTGTGGATGGTGCATGATCTTAGGATAAGGTGGAGATAATGAAGGCATTGTTGGATGCATTTTATCTCCTGCCTGAAGTTGCAACAACAACAGGATAGTCATAGCCACCTTAGCTATTGCACATGCCTAAAACCAATGAAGGTCCCTTGAAATCTCAAGAACCACCATCGCCTAAGACTATCTAACTTTCTTCATCGACTTCATGACATCAAAGGAAGCATCATCCACTTTTGAAGAGTTACATCATGGTGTTCAATTTTGTATCATGAACATCATAATTTTTTTCATGTATTGATCTATACACTCAAGCACTTAGTTTTATCAAGTTAGTTAGTTTTCATTTTTTTAAGACTCAGTCAATAATTCCATACCTTTCCAATTTTGTAAAAGAACTCGAGGATGAGTTTTCATTTAGTCGCAGGGATATGATGGATCACGATTAGCTACATCAATAAGGCCTCATCGATGTGGCCTCATTGATTAGGCCTCGTCGACACAACCCCATCAATGCATTATTTTATCCATTAACATAGCCTTGTCGATACAAGCTCCATTTTTTGCTATAAATATGTGCTTACCAACCACATCTATGACATCATATTCATAGCAGGAGTTGAACTCTTGTAGTTTTTACATTTGAAAGTTAGAATATTTCTCTCGAGTGCCTATAGTAGGAGTCATTGAGTGTATGGATCTTTATTCGAGCATTGTTGTACTTGAGCATAATACTGTGTACAGAAATAGATATGAGCTTCTTGATAAACCATGCAGCATTCTAAATAGTTTATATATTTGTCCATGTATTCAATGCTTTCAATTATTTATTTAATGTTTTCCAGTAGTTAAGTTAATTAAGTAAGATAAGCTAGATAAATTAAATACATAAGTATGACCACTTCGAGCATAACACATATTTAGTTGGTAATCCCAAAAGCATTATTGCTTGGTGCACCTTGTAGCATAGTGCTTGGTAACTTAGTAATGAATACATGGATCTAGGATGTGTATAGAAAGTGGGATGATATGCTTATGTTAGGAGTAGTTAGAGATCAGTTAGTTTGTTAATTTAGATTAGTCATTAAATTACTTTATCTCTCTCTTCAAGCACCAAAGAACATAAAATATAAATTGATAAAAATCATATGCCTATATTACACTTAATCATACTTTTGTACTTCACAAGTGTAATTAGAAAGACAATGAATGACCTTACGGCAAAATTCACTTCCTAGAAGACTAGTGCACTGGAAAATATAAGGTCTATGAAATTCAACTAGATCACGCATGAACACTTTGTGATTTGTATGGTTAGGCATAGGGGTACCTCACTGCTCATCACCCATGTAATTAGAGTCTCATACTAGAATATTCGTAGAAATTAAATGGCAAAAAATATGTAAGATTTGAATGGAGAGCATTAATAAGATCCCTTCAAGCTCTTAAAATCAAGGCTCACTTCAAAATTCGTCAAAATGTTAATCACGACCTGATGAATCATGTTTACATGTGCTCCGATATCAGATATGCAATATTGGAGCCTCAATATCGAATACCCAATATTGACTCCCAAGATACGATGTCAAATTTCCGATATCACAGGGTATGTGCCGATCTACAAATATAGTGCTTGGGCACACGATTTCCATATAGTTTTTGTCATAGCATAGCAAAGCTATTGTAGTTTGTTTTCTCCAAAGCTAGAATATTTTTCAAAGTGCCCACAACAAGAGTCATTGAATGTATGGATCTTTGTACAAACACTATTGTACTTGAGCATGGTAGTATGTGCAAAAATAAAGAAAAGCTTTCTGATCAAACCTTGCAGCACCTTGGCTAGCTTCATTCTTTTATTTATGCATTTAATGTTTAATGTAATTTTTTAATGCTTTCAAGTAATTAAGCCAAAGAAAGCTAATTAGATTCAATAATAGTCAATTAATTAATCACATAAATATTATCAATTTGAGCATACATATTATTCTTGGTAACCTTAGCAATGTTATACGTGTTCAAAATGTTTACAGAAAGTGGGATCGAATACTTATGTTAGGATAGTTAGTTATTGATTAGTAATTAGATTAAGTTAAATTCATTATAAATTACATTTTAACTTGTTCTTAATCATAGACAAATAAAATATAAAATAATAAAAATTATGTGCCTCAATTATACTTAACCATAAAATTAAGATCCACAAGTATAGTTGAGAAGACAATGATTGTCATGATTAGATTTCATGTCTTAGAACCAATGTACTTAAGAACTTTAGATATGCATAATTTGACCAGATCACACATGAACACTTGTGATTCATATGGTTGGACATAGGGGTACCTTGCCACTCATCATTGGTTCCATTGTTGAGGACCTTTAGTTATTATGTGCACTATCTAAAACTTAGTGAAAATTATTCAAAAATCATTGGAATGAACCCTAAACTCATATCATATATTAAAATCACTAGAATGATTTTAAAAAGCACACTGCATTTTTATTCTCTAACATAAGATATCTTCTTCTCAAAGGAGTGATGCTCCACCCAAGTTTAACGAAGTACATCAACAGGTGCCCCAACAATATAAAGTGGTATATGCTCATCCTGATGAGTATGTATCCAATTTCACCTTCATCTTGCACTAGAATGAACTACTACAGTGGTGCAACATGGAGAGAAACATTATGTTGTGACTAGATTGATTTATTCTTATGATGCTTCAACAAACTCTTATATGATTAGCCTCCAAGGACTTGATGCTAAGTAGGTTGTGTGAGATAGTAATGCTAGGAATTATCATCCCATTGATGCATAATATATGAGGGATCAACAAGTAGAACAACACTACGAATCTACAAAGGGAAAGTGGCTTAATAATTCCTCATACATGTTGTACCACAAATATGGTGGAGCACCCTTCTCTAGGGGTTTTTCATTCATTGAAATTCCTCTCTTTGACTTTGGTGAAGGAGGTCAAAACTAGAAACTACAGTCCGTGATCCACTATCCCAGTCCTAGCAAGAATAAATCTAATGAAAAAGGAGGATCCAAGGAGGAGAGTTAGACCAAGGATGCAAACAAGAAACAACATTATGATCATGGTTGCGATCACTAAAGAGGGGGTAGCAAGCATTGTGATGATGATAGTCCTCCTTCCTCTTCAACTTCATCTTTTTCCTCTTCTAGCTTCAACCACAACCATAGGGGGCATGATCGCAATGGAGGTCATCAACAGGACCGAAATGATCAAAGGGGCCATTAGCCAAGTCAAGACCCAAGGCATGGGCATTCAGGAGAACATCGTAGGCACCAGAATCATGGCCTCAATGAGCCTTTTCTTATTTCGTGAAGCATGCTTAACATTGCAAAGACAATGAGAATTTCCACAAGGTACATGGAAGATAGTTAAATCAAGAGGCTAGATATGAATAATATTCCTTGATTTGAAGGGGGATATAACTCAAATCCATAGAACCATCTTCAAGCTTTCCAAGATGCATGTGCCTTGCAAAGTATAGAAAATGAATAGCAAAAGCTTAAGTTGTTCCCCAAGATACTCATTAAAGAAGTAGAAAATTGGTATCAATCCTTAGAACTAAAATCTATTGGACAATGAAGTATAATGCTCCAGCTATTCAACTACAAGTATTACATGTACTCTCAAGTGTCCAACTTGAGGAGGTAGATCCAAGGATAGAAACAAGTAACACATAAACCCTTGGATGCTACCATGGACCAATACTATTCCTTATTACATAGATTTCCTAGCCATGGTTATTCTTAATTAGAGCAACTTTGCCACATCATATATGAGCTTTGATCAAAAATAAGGAGAACTCTTGGCATCTATGCCTAAGGGATATTGTCATAATTAAGAGCCCATCGATTCAATGATTAATTGAGTAGGTAGTGAAAGAAGAAGGAGAATTGAGAAAACATGAATATGTAGAGGAATACAACCATGATCCTTCCATTCATAAGAGGGAGGATTGATTTGTGAGAATGAGAAAGAATTAACACTTGATGAGGTGGTGAATTGAAAAACCTTACCACTGAAAAAATTTACTTCAAAAATTTCTACAAAGCTTGATCAATTATGGAACTCTATGGATAGCAAAGCAAAGAACAAAGTAACGATCATGATCGCACGAGGTGCAAGGAGGTTGAACATGCCAATAAAAGAGGTAATGGAAAGATTGTTCCAATAGAGAAAGTTACAGGAAGTAAATAGAATGATGATGGTGGGTGTGACATCTGTCATTACAAACATCCTAAGGGATGTTGTGCCATAGTGTTGCACTTACAAGAGTCTAGGATTTATGCTTTAAATCCACAATTAGCACAAAGGCAAACACTTAGAAGATTACCTTATTCCCACAACAATTCTAGATAGTTTCATCAAAAACAATAGTATTATCCAAGTGGAACTCCACCACAACCATACGAGTAATACCAATAGTGGAAATAGCCATAGTCATAGACACTGGCACCACCAAGGCAGTAATACCCTTACAGACAACCTCACTACTACCCTCCTGACATTCAGTAAGCCTTGTCTCCACATGACTCTTGTAGTCATGTTTCTACTTTCCAACCTCACTACTACCCTCCTGATTATTATCGAACTCATTCTCCACATGTAAAAATGGATACCATCTTTTATCCTTATCCTTCTTTTATTCCTATACATATTCCTCCACCCTCAACATAGCTACCACCTACTCCATCTATGTAGGATGAACTTCTAGCTCAGCCATAACAATACAATGTCACTAAGGCCATTAGTCTACAACCAGTTCATTAACCAAGTGGTTTAGACACTCGATCAAAGAAAACACCTTTCTTCATATCCAATAGTCCATCTAAGCCCTTAAAGACACCTGCAGTTGAAAATCCTATTTCTCCATCTTCCTTTGTAGCAAATTTATTCGATTCCCCTTCAAACCAAATCCCACTTTGAATCCATACTATCAATCTTACTTATGTTGTATCTGATTGGATTCAAGTTGGTAACCTTCCTAAGAAATTAGCTAATCTTGAGAGTCCTCTTATTTATTTACAAATTGCTAAGAATGAACCATGTAAAGCTCTTCTTAATTCAAGTTCCAGTGTTAACTTAATTTCTCATGAGATGTATACTATGTGGAACCTACCTCCTCTTAAGAAGAGAAACATCAAATTAGAGTTGGCAGACTAGTGCATCACTATTCCATTAGGACTAGTAAAACACATTGTGACCACTATCTATGGGTGGTCTTATCCTGCTGATTTCCTAGGAATCAACGTGGAGAACTACAAAGGGAACTTCCCAGTCATCATGGATGGCTAAGCACCATTGATGCACAAATGGGCATTAGAGATATTTCCCTAGAAATATCTAAAGAAAATGCATTCAAGAAGATTGACAAGAAGTGAGCTTCATGCATCATGTACAGTGATACAGGGTGCAATTGTATGTAGAAACTCTAGTTAGTGAAATAAGCATCCATCCTTGCATGCAATGTGCACATGAAGTAAATATTCAAAGGTGTTTGTACACGACAACCATAGAACAAGAGGGCACCCAGCAGTTAACAATTGATCTTGAAAGTAGCAAACTTTACATGGAACCTACTGAGAGCTTGACATGCACATATATCATAGGCATGGATGAACTAGAGCAAGTTCATCACCAACTCTCTAATAATGCAAATGATGATACCTACTAGGAAGAGTTGGAAATTCTTGAAAATTTCAAGCAAGAGCCCCTTAAATTAAAAACTCTACCTACTAGCATGGAATATGTGTTCTTAAAAAATGGAAAGCCAATAACAATCAATGGAAATCTTACACCAGAATAGAAATGGATGTTATTAAATGTGGTTGAAAAATGGTTAGCAACCTTTACTTGGTCCCATCCTGAACTCACAGGGATTGATCCTAGGATATGCCAACATTGTATCTACATTGACCTAGCCATGAAGCCAAAGAGGTAGCGACAGAGGTGATTGAACCTCAAACTAAATTAGATCATCAAGGAGGAAATCAAACAACTCCTTAGTGGGGTTCATTTATCCCATTATAGATAGTGAGTGGGTTAGCCCACTTATGATTATGCCAAAGAAAGGTGACAAGTGGTGGATCTACATTAATTCTTGATGACTAAATATGGCAACATTCAAGGATCATTTTCCATTATCAGTCATTTATCAAGTGTTAGACAAAATATCTAGGCATTTCTTTTACAATTTTCTGGATGGTTATAGTGGCTATAACCAAATCCAAATCACACTAGAGGACCAAGCCAAAACAACATTCATGAGTTCCTAGGGGACCTTTACATACTGCAAGATGCCTTTTGGTCTGTGCAATGCCCCTATTACCTTCCAATGCCTGGCCTTAAGCATTTTTCAACAATAGATCAATAGCAGTGTGGAAGTCTTCATGGATGACTTTTCCACCTATGAAGCTACATTTGAGCAAGCTCTTGACTGCCTTGAGCAAGTACTGAAAATTTGTGTTGAAACAAATCTACAACTCAACTAGCAAAAGAGTCATCTGATGGTCTAGAAGGGCATTGTATTGTGGCACAAAATATCACAATCAGGAATTGAGATTGACCTCGAAAAAATAAGGGTCATTCAAGGAATAACTCACCAACTAGAAACTGTTAAAGATGTTTGATCATTTCTTGAACACACTGGCTACTATCAATGATTTATAAAGAAGTTCTCTATGATTGCAAAACCATTGGTTGAGCTAACAAAGAAAGATGCGTTATTTTTCTGGATCACAGAATGTGAAAGAACATTTCAACAGTTGAAAGAAAAACTTGTAGAACCTCATATTCTATAGGCACCTGACTAGTCTAGACCATTTCTTGTTATGAAGGATGCATCAAATTATGCCTTGGAAGTTGTGCTTACATATATGGATAATAAAAAAATCCATATTACATCCAATGTGCAAGCTGAAGCATTGTGGATGCACAACTAAATTCCACCACTACTGAAAATGAATTGATGGTTGTGGTGTTCACTCTAGAGAAATTTAGGCATTATGTGCTTGGATACAAGGTGTTTGTGCACATAAATCATAGTGCAATTTTCTTCCTAATGAAAGATCCAATGGTTAGCCCCCATGTCATATGGTGGCTAATGATCTTATAGGAATTCGATCTTATAATGGTAGATCAAAAGGGAACTGAGAATGTGATCATTGATCACTTGTCTCGATTACAATGGGATAATAAAGAGGACAAAAGTACATTATCTAATCTATTTCCTAATGAACTCCTTTTTACTAGGGAGATAACTAAACAATTTCCCACTAAACCTAAATAGTATGATGGAATTCTCACCTATCTTCTCACTCAAGAGATTCCACAAGGATAGGATCACCAAAAGAAACAACAATTTCTTCACCATGAAAAATGCTTCATGGAGATCAATGGACACCTCTACAAGATGTGCATCAACAGCCTAGTTCACTAGTAGGACCTAGATGCTTATCAACTATTCATTCTCAAGGATGCTCATGAGGGTCTTTGTGGGGGCCACTGTGCAGGGAGATGCACAACCATTAAAATCCTAATGCCAAGGTGTTATTGGCCAATAGTCTTCAGAGATGCTCACTAATATGTCCACGCTTGTAAATGATGCCAATGAGATTGTGAAATAACCACTCAAATGAAGGAACCTTAA
The DNA here is from genome assembly GCA_015680685.1 of Gnetum montanum. Lineage (NCBI taxonomy): Eukaryota > Viridiplantae > Streptophyta > Gnetopsida > Gnetales > Gnetaceae > Gnetum > Gnetum montanum. Next base: position 57,981 of record MNCI01001254.1, read on the forward strand.
TGATGGATACAACCATTGGAACCCTTTGACATCTAGGGCATTGATTTCATGGGTCCTATCACATCCATGTTAAATAAAAAGCTATACATCATTGTTGTTGTTGACTATTGTAAGAAATGGGTAGAAGCAGCAACCATCATCAATTGTACATCTTCTACTACTACTCAGTTTGTACAATAGAATGTTGTAAATAGGTTTGGTGTGCCACGTGCATTAATTTTTGATAATGGAACTCATTTTATATGCACTAATTTTTGGAAGCTTATGCAATGCTTGGACATTGAACATATCCTAACAACATCCTACCATCCCCCAAGCCAATAGTCAAGCTAAGGTTATTAATAAAAAAATCACAAAGATTCTAACAAGAATTGTCAACAAATATAGGAAAGATTGGAGCACAAAAGTCAACGATGTCTTTTGGGCCTACCACTCAACATGGAAAATTTCTATACGCTATTCTCCCTGTGAGATGGTGTATAGAAAATTACCAAGGCTTCCTATTCATTCCAAGCTCTACACACTTTCAATAGCTTGTGACCTTGACCTTGACTTAAGTCTAGCACAAAAAGAAATATTAATGAATCTCAACTTGCTAGACAAAAACCAATTAGTGGCCTTATCATCTAATGAGTTGCACAAGGCATTCAACAAAAAGTGCCATGACCTTAGAATTAGGAAAGTCAAACTTCAACCAAGAGATAAGGTTCTCTATTAGAACCCCACACACATACCTCATCAAACTAAGTTCCAGACATTGTGGGAAGAACCTTATATCATTTAAGAAACTTTTCCTTCTAGGGCCATGTTGATCTACAAACTTGACAGACTAGATAAGAAATAACTAGTCAACATATAACAAGTCAAACCTTTCCACAAGCCTAAGCAAGCCAATGCAACAAACGCCTCATTGGATGGACAACCACGCTCAATATTTTGGATCTCCTTCTTTCAACTTAGTCATGGAGGAGATGGCCATCCATGCTAACTATATAAGCAACTCCATAGTTTTTTATATTTTTGTCTCACACATTTTTATTTTACACCTTCTAATTTTTACAACTTTTTGTTTACACATTCTTTATTTTACATCTTTTTGTCTTTTATATTATTAATTTTTTAGAATTTTTTGTTTTAAAAGATCATTCATATGTTTTATTTTTCTTAAACATTTTACAATTTCCTATATATTTTTTCCTTTATTTGAATAATATTTTCTTATTATGTTTTAAGAATAATGTGTCTTATTACCAACTAGGTACAGTGTGGTTGATTTATGTGGGCATGTGCTATCCAATTATTTGATTATTAGTGTCTAGATTCTAGCTTTGAATTTTATTATAGATAATTAGAAGATGGTTTCTTTTACATGAAATAGGTAGTGAGTCCACAACATCCACCCATCCACAAACCCTATGGTTTTCCTTATTCTAGAAATGTATAGTCCATTTTTCATTAATAAAACTTTAACAAACTTATGACCTTGGTATTCAAAGGTTTGAATAGGGTGTGACCTCAAGGGGATTCGATATTCTTTGTGTCATTCTACTTACTTGGATGCATGTGTGTTTTCATAGATTTCTTATCGTTCCATGTTGACTAATAACAGAAAGTTGAATAAGTCTTTGCATGGTGTGGTTTCCATTTCAAAAAAAAATGATGGGAATCCAAAGCACATCCCTTAGATAAAATAAATGGGCTACAAGCACTAGTTATAGAATTAGAAAGACATGTTACCCATGCCTGAAGATCCCCTCTAACTAAGGCCCTTCCTCACCTCCTACTTCTCTTTTCTTCTTTAATAAGGAATGATGGTTATTCTGTGCGAGCACTCTTGTGTCTCAAGGGGATGGACTGTTCTTAGAATGGCAATGAGAAGTCATTGAATGTGGTTGGTTTTGGTTTGGACTAAGGATAGGTTTTATTAGGTCATTTAACCACAAAATTCACATGGGACTTCATGTGACCTAAATCGATAACTCCATTCTACTCTCTCTCCCAACCATCTATGCTTTCCATTCCTCACATCACTATCGATTTCATGTTCTTATTTGTTGTCTTGGTTTAATATGTCAAAATGTTTAGGTAGTTTCTTCCTGGTTTTTATACTTAACTTTCCATAACCATTAATCATCCATGGGGTCCACAAACTCCTCAGTTTGAAGTTATGTAAGAATGATAAAAGGCATGTGCCTACTTTAGGGAGGACCCACTTGCATATCTTCTGGTTGGGTTAGTTAGGTTCTTTATCCTTATACATTCTTACAATCAAATCCTTTTGTGTACCCCATCAATGACATCCAATTATGCACATCATCATAACATTTTTAATGATATCCTTTTTTATTATTGTGAATTATCAAATCCCTTCAAATATTTCATCATGATAGAATTTTTAAATTTAATAATGGACCACTTATCCATTTCACTCTATTCTTCAATTTTCCTGCTAACACTATTAACGGAATCAATCCACCATACTCACAACCTAGCCAATTGTAACCATCGACAAGACCAGGTACTTCAAAGCTATATGCTACACATTGTACACTAATTCCCAATTTTTTTGTGATTACCGTGGGAAGCATGGATTGAACACAAAACTATCTTCACCAAGGAAGAAAAAGTAGCACCATGCAATGAGGGTCATTCATGATTGTTGGATCTTCTCCCTTGCTCTTTAGTTGCCAAGAGAAGTTGGATGTCAATTTTGTCCAGGGTGTTCAATTCTATTGTCATGAACACCCAATTTTGTAAAAGATTTTATATCCATACACTCAAGCACTTTGAGTTTTTCTATTCCATCTAAGTTAGTTTATATGCTAGTCAATAATCTCATACGTATGCAATATTCTGTAAGAAACTTGTTCCTCCTTTTGTTCACTCAAGGATGAGTTTTCATCTAGTCATTGAGGTATGATAAATTGTGTTTAGATGTGGTCCAATATTAGATACATGATATTGAAGCCTTGATATTGGATACACAATATTACAGCCTTGATATCAAAGTGGAAGATGCACTATCAAATATCCGATATCATGGGGTATGTGTTAGCCTATAAATATAGTGCTTGGACACACGATTTCCATATAGTTTTTGTCATAGCATAGCGAAGCTCTTGTAGTTTGTTTTCTCTAGAGTTAGAATATTTTTCAAAGTCCCCACAACAAGAGTCATTGAGTGTACAAATCTTTGTTCAAATACTGTTGTACCTTAGCATGACAATGTGTGCAGAAATAAAGATGAGCTTTCTGATCAAACCTTACGACACCTTGGCTAGCTTAATTATTTTATCTATGCATTTAATATTTCATGTAATTTCTTTTAATGCTTTCAAATAATTAAGTTAAAGTAAACTAATTAGATTCAATAGAAATTAATTAATTAAGCACATAAGTATTACCACTTCAAGCATGTGTATGACTCTTAGTAACCCTAGCAACGCTTAACATTTGGTAACCCAAAAGTGTGATACGTGTTTAGGATGTGCACAAAAAGTGGAATTAGATACTTATGTTAGGATAGTTAGTTATTGATCAGCAATTAGATTAAGTTAAATTGATTATAAATTATGTTTCAACATGTTCTTAATCATAGATAAATAAATATAAAATAATAAAAATCATGTGCCTCAATTATACTTAACTATGCAATTAAGCCCCATAGGTATAGTTTAAAAGACAATGATTGTCACGATTAGATTTCACATCTTGGAACCAATGCACTTAAGAAATTAAGGTCTATGGAATTCGACCAAATTGGGTGTGAACGCTTGTGATTCATATGGTTGGGCATAAGGGTACCTTGCCGCTCATCACCACCAAACTACTAGTGAATGTTGTCACTAGTGGTGTGAACTTGGAATACCATGAGTTGACCATAAGTCATGGTAAGGTCATGATGGATAACAAAACATCATAAATGAACACTATAAGTTTTGTTAAGATCATTATTACTTGAACATGTATCATGGTTAGGTCATGATGGCGAAAAACGATGTTATTTTACTACCCTTTACTCTTGCATTCAATTTGTAAAGGCCATAAGTCATGGTAGACTCAAGCTGTAATACCAAAATTCATGGTAGTCCAAAACATAGAAATTTTAACACTATATATCACAAGTAGACCATGGATTGTGTTTGGAATTTTGTGTAGACCACAAGTCATGGTGTGGTCGTGATTTCACAAGAAATTCAAATAAAGAGCTCTAGTTGCAAATTAGTGGAAGATTTAATGAATTTAATAATGGTGTCAGCTTGGAAATAGTGTGTGGAGCTAAGATCTATGTATCATGAGTAAGGATTTAGGTGATAAACATAAATATGATAACATAAAATCAATTTAGAAGGTAAATAAACTTCTCCATGAAAGGGAAGGTTAACATAAAATTCAGACAACCAAGTGGACCAGCTTGTCTGCATAAAGTACTTAGAAATATGCTAAGAAATTAGATGCCTTTTTAGAGTTATTGGAAGGTCACTTCCATACATTTAAACATCAAAATAAACTTTTTCTTTGACATACACAAAAGAGAGCTTCCATTAAACATGAAATGATCATGCTTTGATGTAAAACTATGTCATAATTGTGGCTTAATTTGACATCAGAAGTGCTTAGAAATGTGAAGAAATATGTCCTCAAGTACGAACATGGCTTAGCCTTAATATTAAGCTTAAAAAACATAAGAAATTTGGAAGAAAAATTGGCTACTCATGGTTGGCTTTTCTTTATAATAAACAGAATCCTAAATAACATTCAAGAAACTTCCAATCTCTACTCATATACTTCATAAGAAACTTTATATGTATTCAACTAACATATTGGAGGAAAAGCATTAAAATGCATTACATAAACACTAAATTTATGGTGGCTTTTAAGTTAGCACACATGCATAAATATTTCGACAAACACATGCTACTATAATATTAATATAATTAATGCATGAAAATAAGAAAGTAAACATGACCAAATTAAATGCAAATGAATGGACCATGAGAGAGTAAAATGTAGCATCTTTGGAATGTGACCTCCTTCAAATTGAACAAATTCTTGAGAGAATGATAAGGATTTATGTATGTAAATTATAAGAGCTTTGGTTATGAGAATGAGAGACCTATACGAGAGCATGACGAAAATTAGGAGGGATTCAACAACTAGGGCCTACCATTGGAGAGCTTAGATTTGGAAGAAACAATTGTTATAAAAATGTAAGAATGGTATTCTTCATGGAGCTTAAATGAAGAAACTAAAATACCCTTTCAAATGTATAGAAAATAGAATATGAAAGAAGAAAGAAAAGCTTAAGGAGAGATTCTTATTTCATTTTCTTAAAACTTAAATACTATGCTCCATTGTGTTATAAGAGAGGCCCTTAGCCTCTATTTATAACTTGAGAAGGGGGAGAACTTTACCAAGTTTGGCATGCTCTACATAAATTCTCTATCAATTTCTCCTTTTCATTTTCAAATATTTCCTCCTACTTTACTTTTCGATGCTATTTTCATCTATATTTCTTGGCTTTCTAGTCTTCTTTGATACATAACTTTAGTACATAAAAATTCTAACAACTACTTGACTTTGGGGACATTGAGAAAAATAACAAAGATAAAGTTATGCATTACACAAAATTTTGAATACCTTAAAGAATGGGAAAAGAGCCAAGAAGGATTGGAAAAAAGTGTGACATCAAGGTGATTTTTTGATTCTTTGAACTTACTATATGGGTTTCACTACTTCATTTGGTTATACTATCATCCATGTTTTAAAAGCTACTACCTTACTATGACACTAGAAACATATGAACCATGCCTAAAGGTAGTCATGTGGTATGAATAAAAAAACAAATAGTTAATTAATGAACATATGCAAAGTCACTCTTGGGATACCACTAAAATGATATGTGACCTATGCCTAAACGCATGCTACTTCTAGAAATTTCATGGTCTCTTAAACTAGTTATATCATGTGATTAGAAAGATATGTGATCTATGCCTAAAGGTGCATCGCTAATGGGAATAGAATTGACTATGGAGCTATAATGATATGTGACCCATGCATGAAGACATCCCTCTAACCAATGGCCAAGATCCATAACTCATACATCTATAATTAAGTAATTGTTCTATACATCTATTACATGTTTCCCAATTTTTTCTTGTTGAATGATGGTGTTTTCATATGGTTATGATTGACCTCCTCGAGAGCATAAGAAACCCATTACAAACATGATAAGGAACCTCACATCCTCATCTATGTAATCCTTTCTCATTTTATTTCATCTCATTGTTATGCTCAATTGCACGACTAATGTTTTCTTATAATATAGTCTAGGATGTCAATAATAATAGTTGGGTGATTACTAGAACATGGCCTTGGTTAACATTTGATTTCCTAGGTGCTAATTGACACCTTATGAAATGGCTATAAAAGGGCATTTTAGACAAGAGCCTACTATGGAAACGATCTACCTGTATAAATTCTAGAGATATAGCCATAAACCAACTTCACATGCCCATGACATCAAGTGTTATTTACCTCCATCATCATTTGATCATTTTCTTTCTATTTTTGTCAAGGATTTTTGTTAGAATTTCATGTCAAAGACCCTAATTCCTTTACATGTTCAAGCTCCCAACTTATTGTAATTCATCATCTGACCTCATCTAAATTGTTTGATATGTATTCATAACTTCTAAACCCTTCTATTAACTCCAACTTGAAGCAAAAATCCAATGAAAATTCCTTTAAATTATGTTAATTTTAAAAGAAACTTTCTAATCTAACTTCAGTAGTGTTAACATAGCAACATCAACACAACACCTTCGTCAACACAATTCCATCAATGCAACAATGTCAATGTGATACAAAAATACTACATATACACATTGAGTGTTAGCAAACATTTCATCATTTTCACTTCATGCAAGAGGAGTTTTTGTAGTGTTTGAGAGCTAAAGCATTTTACCAATGATATCTTTTGATCCAAACCTATGATTTCAATGATTTCAAAACCTATGAACTTCCAAACATAAGCTCTACATCATGGGGGAACTTAATCTATGTTTTGAAAACCTTTAGAAACCCTAAGTTTTGAACATCTAAAGCACTCAACATTAAAATTAATCAAAATAACTTAAGTTTAAGAAAATCTATCAACATTAGATCTTCTGAAACATTCTACCATAGTTACATAATGGCATTAATGCTAAAATTCTCCAAATTAAGGCTAATTTCAAGGATGATAAAGGGTCAAATGTTATTAAAATCATTTAGAAAATAATAATTGATCATTAATGTTATTATAAATGGTACCTAAAAGAGTTTTGGAGGTAGGAGGTTTATCATAACGCAAAGAAAATAAGCCACATGGAGAACAAGGATATGGATGAAAGCAAAAATGTTTATTGAGTTTGCCATGATTGAAATTTGAGAGAATGTACTTGGCTATCCTTCAGGCCTGAGTATCGAAGGAATTGATTATTCCTGATGATCTTTCTCTAGCATCCATGGCTGAATGGTTAAAGCGCCCAACTCATAATTGGCGAACTCGCGGGTTCAATTCCTGCTGGATGCACAAAAAATGCACATATCTAATGTCTCCAAATCCTTCTTGGAGAGGTCTATATCCCACAACAGTACGCGCTTCCATATCATCATATAACGTAGATACAAACAAAGCTAAACAAACAAAGAAAAGGGACCAAACCTCTCCTTACTTAGATAGAGGGGTTTGGTACTATTAAACTGAAAACGTTCAAAAAGCATCACAATCAATTTTAACCATCTATGGAATCCAATTCCACCGAAGCTAAGTCAAGAGGAAAATTGTGAGCGTTTCGCTCATGCATGACTTCCATACCAAGATTAGCACGGTTTATTATATCAGCCCAAGTGTTAATTACACGACCTTGACTGTCAACTACGGATTGATTAAAGTTGAATCCGTTCAAGTTGAATGCCATAGTGCTAATGCCCAAAGCAGTAAACCAGATACCTACTACGGGCCAAGCCGCTAAGAAGAAATGTAAAGAACGAGAGTTATTAAAGCTAGCGTA
>MNCI01001254.1:67657-138175 GCA_015680685.1 Gnetum montanum
TCGTTGTTGGAGTTCGCAAAAGGCAAGACAGGAGGCTTATCCATTCACAAAAATTGCATTGTTGAATATGTACTCAACTCCATGTCTGGCGCCCCTGCCATTGATGATGCTGCTGCTTGTGCAGCAGCGCTAGTTGGGCCTCCCGTAGTTTCTGGTAAATATGCGTGCAGGTGAATATGGATACCAACTACATTTATGATACTGTTTAGTCATACATTTATGTATGATGCTGTTTAGTCATAGTTATAGTATAAAGTTCTTGTAATTTGTTTTCATAAAAGTTAAAATTTGTCGCCTAGTGGTTGCAATGTGAATGTAGATTAAGTGATTGGAATCTTAGTGATCACTTACCTTAGACACATTTTCATAAATGACAATAACCTCAAAATCAATGCACCTTCATTGCAGCACATAGCTTAGTTTAATTTTTTCTTTAATTACAAGTTAATTTCTTTGTTCCTTTACTTCACATGTACTTAGTTAATTATTTTAATTATTTATGTTTCATCACACAATAGTTATGGCGACATAAGTACAATTGGTTTTGAGTATAACACATAACATTTGGTACTCGCAGTAGTGCTATTACTTGGTAATACAATTGGTTTTGAGTATAACACATAACATTTGGTACTCGCAGTAGTGCTATTACTTGGTTCGCCCGATAGTAATCACTTGGTAATAAATCTAATGTGTATAGCAAACTAGAAACAAATAATTATTGCCTAGGCTACAATAGTTTTTATTGTCTACACTTAGATTAGTTCTAATTAAATTTGTATATTATAATATGACCTAGACAACATTTGTATTATCTACTTTAATTACACTTAACCATACACATTAAAGTTACACAAGTGTAATTGAGAAGACATCAACCTATGATTGAATGCTTAGCTATCTAGTTGCCATGTTAGTCTAATTCATGGATTATGATCAAGTGACTTGCATACAATTATGATTGAGTATTAGGACTACTTGCTGCCAATCACTTTGCGACAAGAAAAAGAAAAAGACCAAATAATAAATATATAACTAAATAAGTTAACACGTAAGCACTTAAAATAAGAGCCCTATGATTATTTTTAAACAAATATTTAGTAACATATGAGTAACTTAAATAGCATGGTATGAGAGATTCGAAGAACGGAGAGCTACGTGCTTCAATCATTGAAAAGTCTTTTCAAGAAAACTGGAACTAATGCAGAGACGTAACGTGTCCAACTCCACCTTTTTAACAATGCGATTTCCAATGGCGTGCGGCGATGGTCGGAATCGTTGCACCATTGATGTCTGAAAAGTCAAAACACCATTCAATTATGCGTGCAGCGCTGGGATTCAAAGATATCTGCCATAGATAATGATGGTCATTGACTGTAGCGTGTCTGTGGAAAAGTTCTGTTATGTGACACCATGAGCCAATCCACAATTTATGTCGCGTTTCATAGACGGACAGTACTGTATTTATCAAAAACTTTGATGAGGAGTTTTGTCTGAGCTCAGCCATTTCATTTCGGAAATACCATGGCGAATCCCTGTAATGGCCGTTGCTGCATCATAATCCTTTCTGTTTTGGTAATCCTCTTCTTATTCTGCTGCCGCTGGACTACTTGCAGTATCATCCCGTTACAATGCAATGGAAACAATTACACAGAGGGCACAGCAGTGGCTAAAAACATAAAGACTGTGCTGGATAATCTGGTGAAGGCATCAAGGCAACCTGCAGCATTCAATACCTCTGTTGTTGTTGGCCGAGGAAATGATAGCACAGTCTATGGTCTGCTCCAATGTAGAGGAGACCAGACTGCGGATCTATGCTTCAACAGTACGCAGGGTGCTAAACAGGTGCTTGAAAGGAATTGCAGTCGTAGTTTGGGAGCCACCATTTGGTATTCAAATTGCTTTATGCGCTATGAAATTTATGATTACATTCGCTCGCGTCAAGAAGGCAGCAATTTCGGGTCNGGTTTCGCATTTACTGACCTTCGCAAAACAAAAGATAGGAGGCATATCTATTGACAAAAATTGCGTTGCTGAATTTGAAGTCAGCTCTTTTTTTGCCGCCCCTGCCATTGATGATGCTCATGCTCCTGCTCCTACTCCTGCTCTTGCTTCTGCTCCTGCTCCTGCTCCTGAGTCTCCCACTTTGTCACTATTGCCTTCTGGTAATATGAGCATTTTTTAATTAAACATTGCATTTCATGTTTAACATTCATGTTGGTTTCAAATATTTGGGCGACAGCCTAAGGCTTGAGGTCTACTCTTTCTGTTTTTTATTTTTCTTTTCCGGATTATATGATTATATCTAAAATTGCCGGGAGCATGGGCCTGTATTTTTGCTAAAAATTTGCGCCTTTACAAGATTGGCACAGTGAGTTTGCAAGGAAGGAGCGGAGGATCTTGCTAATAATCCTTTAGCAAGAATATATGTTCGACGCCATTATAGATATTTATTAACCTGGTTCTTCTCACTTGATTTTAAGTGCTTTAGAACTTAGAACTTAGAATTGAGACGGACGAAGTACAATAATGGACTGAAAAGTTCTGGTGCTGCAGCTGGATCTAATAAAATGAGCAACAATGTAACGGCAATCGTAGGAGGCAGTGCAGGGGGCTTTGTCCTGCTTCTTCTCTTTTTGGGAGGATTCCTTCTTCTTCTGACCCGTAGAAGGAATGCAATTTCTGGAGGGCGACCTCATCAAACGAGTATGTCTTGGGCATTGGTTTCATCCTTGGGTCTCTGTTTGATATGCTTGGTTTAAAGTTTAAACAGAGATTTGAAATTTATTTGCAATTGTATCGTGATTATTATCCATGAAAACAGGGACTTCAAGCCCACAGNTTTGTATCGTGATTATTATCCATGAAAACAGGGACTTCAAGCCCACAGCAAGCGGAGCAGGAGGATCTTGTTAACGAAGATAATAATATTCTTTTTACTGCAGAAGAGCTCAGACTTGCCACAAATAATTACGATGATGAACTCAAACTTGGAGAGGGAGGATTTGGTTCAGTTTATAAGGTCAACTGTCTATAGCTCTTTACAAAACCATCTTAATTGGCACAAAAATATTTTCTCAAACAAGTAGTTTCTACTCTCATTTTACAGGGAACTCTCCGAAATGGACAAAACGTAGCAGTGAAGAAGCTGTCCCAAAGTTCCTCACAAGCTAAACATGAATTTATGAATGAAATCAAGCTTATGATGAACGTTCAGCATAGAAATCTTGTGAATCTTTTAGGATGCTGTATCGAAGGTTCTCAGAAGATTCTTGTTTATGAGTATCTCTACAACTCTAGCCTTGACAAATTCCTTTTTGGTAAGGCTTCATTAATTATTATGTTGGGTTAACATGCTTCTCATTTACCTTGTTGGGCCCTGTTCCTGGGTTTTCATTTTAAGAAATCATCCTCTTGTTTTTCTAACAGACCCCAGGAAGAAAATACATCTTAATCAGACACGACGTTTTAACATAATCCTAGGGGTTGCTAAAGGACTACTGTACTTGCACGAAGACTCTAATATCAAAATCATTCATCGAGATATCAAAGCAGCCAACATTTTACTGGACGGGAAGTTTGAACCAAAGATTGCAGATTTTGGTTTAGCAAAGTTATTCTCTAGCACACAGTCTAAGATTCTGACCAGAATTGCGGGTACCCGGTAAAAATTCAAGATCAAAATAATGATTTTGTAGAAAATAAAAGTACTTAAAGTAGGCTAGCAGTAGGCAAAATATTTTCGTTATGACTGCAATCATTATTCTTTTATCAGTGGATACATGGCACCAGAGTATGCAATGCATGGACAGTTATCCATTAAGGCAGATGTCTATAGTTTTGGTATTCTTCTTATGGAAATTATTTGCGGAAGAAGGAACAATGACATTGACTCGTTCAATGGGCAAAGTATGCTAGCAGAGGTAATCTCAGCTCTTTAGATCTAAAGCTTGCATTAAACACTGTTAGTGTTAACTTTTAATTCAGATTTTAAAATAGTCACAATTTTTTATTTTTTATTTTTTATGCCAGATATGGAGATTATTTCAAGAGGGCAACATTTTTGATATAGTTGATGCAAGCATTAAATTGAGTTGTGTTCAAGAACAAGCCATGAGGTTCATGCAGGTAGCACTTCTATGCACACAAGCAAATGCAGACTTCCGACCGCCAATGTCAAGAGTGTTGTGTATGCTTTCAGATGCCTCTGTCACTTTGCCATATCCAACCATCCCTGCATTTGTGAATTTTAACAGTCACTCTGATTCCAGCTCTCCTGACGGGGATCACACACCCACAATACCAAGTAATTCAGAATTAAGTTTAACACTCCCTCGATAGCATCATGTTATAGTGCCCAATAAGCTAAGCCGTTTGTTTTAAGTACAAGTGTTCTTTTCAGTCTGGAAATTCACATTTCTTTCAAAAATTTGAAGGATACATGGAAATCAAGTGACGAGTGATCTGGAAATTCACATTTCTTTCAAAAGTTTGAAGGATACATGGAAATCAAGTGACGAGTGAACAAGTGCAGTGTAGGATTGTAGTGGCCCTACAATGAAGTCCGTCCTTAGCATTGATTTATGGACAATTTCCAGATTCGTAGATCAAATGCATGAATGATTTTTATTGAAATTAAAATATCAAGGGTTTCTTTTTCCTTATAATATGCGAGTACAATTTATAAGTTTGTTCATTGCTGAGAAACATAATCCAGGTAGATGTGAGTCATGAATGTGGCATTAGCAGACTGTACGATATTTACCTTCTTTGTTGCATACTTGCATCTCTGTTACCAGATTTGATCTACTTCGATTTATTTTTTTGAATAAACGAATTTGAACGTTAAAAGCTAAATCACATGGCCAGGGGCTATTTGTTGGATGGGCTTTAGGGTGCAAAAGAAGAACAATCTATTCTGAGAAAAGCTATGCTAGTCCGCTTTGATGGACTAATAGTTTTTCATAGAAACATGATTACGATGCTTACTCTGTCCGCTTATCTTGCTTCGCTGAATAATTTTTAGATTTAAGATCACGAATGTATAATGATGTAAAGCCTTGATCGCGAGACCGCCGCGACCGCCTTTATATAACAGGTACATCCTTCATATAGATACATAGAAAAGCTCCCGTTAAAAGAAAATTGTATTTAAGGAAGGTTATCACGATGTTCATGATGTTTTTTTTAAGTGGAGATTATAATTATCATGTGACAACAGAGATGTTATAGTATCACAGCAACAAAACTCAATAACTTAACAGAAAATACCGAAACATATCTTCTGGGGACGTTCCCTACACCAATGTGCAGAGTTCCTAGCACACTGCATGTGCGGAGAAATTTCTTTAACGTGTGGACCATCGAAAAAGCACAGATCCAGTGGCCAATGAGACTTTTCAAACTTTTGAATATGGAATCCACCAGTCTCAAATTTCCCCCGAATAGACACTTCAACTGCTCGAGCAATCTTGTCAGTTAATGGCTCAGATTTATGAATCAAAGCCAAGCCAGTGGTCATTGCAGAAATTCCAGTCTCCGCTGAGCATTAAATGTCCTGTTCGATCCACGCCTCAGAGCGATATTGGTCCGTGTGGAAGGTGGGAAATTAATGCCCCCAATGCCTCCTCTTTGGGATTAGAAAATCAGCTCCTACTTAGCCACTTGCGACGTCTCATATCTATTATGCGCAGGGTCGGTGGTCCGTGTGGAAGGTGGGAGAATATGAAGCCGCGTTTAGAGCAAATCCGTCAAATCCGGCGCTGATTTAAGAAATTCTTTATGTTTTTTGTTTTTGTTTTTACTTTAGATCCATTCTGAGAAGTCGTGAGTGAATGTGATGGGTACTTATCCTGGATTTTGGATAATGGCATAACTAATATCTAAAGTAGTGAAATGGCCATCATCTATGTTATTTGTCACATGCATCATTTTTACTATGGCATGGCTTTTAGTTTTAATCTACATGGCATTCACATGAATGAACCCTCACAACCCTCCTCAGTTGCAACAAGCTGGAAACCATATGCAACTGAAATTAATTATAATGATCATGACTTTGTAAAAGAAACAACAATAAATTGTGTGGTAGTTCGCATGTATATAGGTTGGCCAATCAAATAACCATAGTTAGCCATACCTACCAAAAACCATGAAATATGAGCAAGTCCTTATAGGCTCTTTGTAAAACTAGCTCTATAGAAAGTTGCAGTCAAGATGGAGAGATTGCAAGAGGTTGTGGAGCGCTTATGTATTTCCATGGTGTTTGTTTTGCGAGTTCTGATTTATAAATTCCATGGTGATGAAGACTCAACCCATAAGTGAAAAGGGACTTTGTGAATTTATTGTGGGTATAAGATTACAATATAGGGATTATTTGCTCATTTGTGAAACAATGGAGATTGATTTATTGTGCTATTGGTCATGAAAACATCATGAGCTGAAAATTTTGTGAGGAGTATCGCCCTCATAAGTTTGTTGATTAAAGTATCAAAGAGTGTTTATTAGAGGTGGTAGTGGAGGAATGTTAGACTTTCATTTTATATTTAGTGGGTAGCTCTAATATACCATAGACTATCTCTAAGTGCCTAAGGAGTTATTGTAAGCTGTGGTAATAGCCTAATCATAGTACTTAATAATGTACAATAAGTCTTATAAGTACTTATAATCCCTATGTTGAGCACATTCGAGTTATAAGTAAACTAAATCTAGTATGAGTACTAATGATATTCTATTGTAGGTAAAGTCTAACTAGTATTGTCTATGGTTCTCTTTTCTCTTCGTAATTCCTTATTATTGTGTTTGGGCTATCTATATCACTAGGTTGAAGAACTTCTTGTATTTTAATGGCGTTATCCCTTTCTCTAGCAATGTTACAACTTTTATATTTTGTAAGAGCCTTTTAGCATTGTGAATTCTCTAACTTACTTATCACATAGTTAGGGATTTGCTTATGCTTAATCTTACATGGGTTAGTCCATGTTAGTTTTCTTCAATAATCCACAGCTAGGCAACGACAACTATCATTAGCTATCTTCTCCTTGTAACTTGGCTTTGTGAGTTCTTTTCCTTTCCCTTCTTGGCTTTTGGACTCACTATGCTTACATTTTTCAATCTTCAATCTTTGATGCTTTAATATTCCTTTTAGTGTTGGATATATATAGGACTCACAATTTTAAGATAATTTGTGAGTATGTTATGAAGGTTTTGATTTCTTCAGTCCTTACAAACTAGAACTAATATCATCTTTGTAAGTACCATTTGGAAGAGCTAAGAGTTCATCTTCTAGGCAAGATTGAATTTCCTTGAGGCATATCTGCATATTTTTACTACTTTGTCCTTTTCTTCTTTGAGAATGGCTCCCCAGAATTCTTGTGAGCCATCTATCTCTATGATCAAGTGTCCATCAAAAGGTAATTGTAGTTATGGTAAATGAGAACACTGTTGCTTTATCTGAGAGACAATTTGACTATGTTTTTGGGTCTAGGGAGAAGGATTTTGTCCTAACTATTCATTTAGGAGCTTCCTATCTTTGGCTAGGTCCTTATAAAATCTTGAGCAATAATGTATGCGTCCCAAGAATCTTTGAAGTTGTGTTTTATCTTTAAGTTCATCTGGAAACTGACTGATAGATTCTAGGATGTGGTTTTGTAGGGCAACTATTCCTTGGCTAATTTCTAATCCTAAAAATTCTATTTTTTTCTTTTGCAATTTGCATTTTGGTTGGTGATAGAACTAAACCATTCTGATCTACAAGATGAAAGAAGACTTCTAAATGTTCTAGACGTTCCTTTGGATTTTTACCCATGACAAGAATGTCATTTATATATATCATGATAAAAGGATAAGGACTAAAAATAGAGTCCATACATTTTTGGAATATAGATGGAGCAGTTTTTAATCCAAAGGGTAAAATTGTCCATTCATATAATCCACCAGGAGTAGTAAATGTTGTTTTCCACCTATCTTGTGGTTGCACCTGGATCTGCCAAAACCTAGCTTTAAGATCAAACCTAGAGTATATATGTGTATGTACTAATCTTTGGAATAGATCATCTTTATTGGGTATTATATGTTGCATAGGTTTGACAATAGCATTCAATGGTTTGTAATTGACTACCAACTGCTTTTTTCCTCTTACTTGTTCTACCCTTTTGTTAACAAAAAAAGCAGCATAAGCAAACATGTTGGTGATTGGTTGTATGAGATTCTTTTCTTTCAGAATGGCTATTTCCATCTCACATTTTTGTTTTCAAGAAGGAGACATTCCTATGTGGTGTGCTTTAGCTTTGATTTTCACATTTTCTTTAAGATCAATACAACACCAATGTTCCTTTTTCTTTCTAAAGATTTTGGGGTCATCACTGGCTAATGTTAGGAGTTTTGTTTGAATATTTTCAAATTGATCATTCATTTTTTCTATAGTGTTGACTACCCATGCGAGGTTGCAAGGCTTTGGTTGTTTCTTCTAAATAAAATGAGCTTTATAAGTACTCTGCCTATTAAATGTATGTCCTCCTATCAAGACATTGGTAGAACCTATAGTGTATGGTTCTAACTTAGCTAAATTATCAATTACTATAAGTCATATGATTTTATTTCACAATGAAAAACATCTAATACTAATATCCTATTATCTATAGTTTTGATTGGAAGTTTATTTTTGTATTCCATGGGAACTTTCTACGTGTTGAAATAAACATAGGTCCTTTCCTTCTTTTCCCATAAGTAGATTGGAACCACTTCCCATTTGGCTAAAGATACTTCTACTCCATAGTCAATTAATGCATCTATGGGATAAGATCTTATACCATTTATCTTAATATAAAATGTACAAATAGGAAAATATGTTTCTTTATTATTATTATTAATTAGATTGACAGGCATGGCTTGTGTTTCTTCTTGATATTTTTGTCTCTAATAACTTTCTTCTATTTTTTCTAATTCAGCTAGGTCATTAGATGTCCATTGAATGTATTTCCTTAATTAGGATATACACTATGTTCGTAGACAAGATTCATCAAGAAGAGGGATTTATTCTTGGGTGTGTTTTCTTTTAGACCTTTCAGATTTTTCATCTTCCCCTTCTATTTCTTCTCTGTCTATTTCTATTTCCTCATCTTCTTCTAAGGGTTGAGAGTCATGGTATTTCTGCCATTGTTCTTCTATTACATATCTATGTTCCTCTAATTCCCTTTGTTTCTCTTTTATCCTTCATTTTAGAGACATGGTCCTATTGAAATCATCTATTGGTTGTTTTTCTAATTGTTCTTGCAAATGTTGTAATTGGGACTTGATAATCTTATACGTTGGATCATGTTCTACATTATCTATTTGGCTATCAAAGGAATGTTCAGACCACGATGGTTCTTGTGATGGTGGCTTTGTTCTATGAGTGCAACACGTATTCATGTTGCACTAATAATATGCGTCAAAATCACTATTGTGCTCATACCCTCTAGATAAAAGAGAAGGATCTACATCACTGGAATCCAAATATTCATAAGGTTTGATGAGGATGTCATCAAGTTCAAAAGAAACCTTATCATCATCTAAAAACTCATAGTATTGTTTAGACAGGCTGTGATGTTCAATGAAATTAACACACTGAGTGTGCTTCTCGTTTTTGAGATAGTTGCAAGCAAAGTGGTTGTCTTGACAGACAAAACACTTAACTTGTCCTTTGGAAAGTTTTTGCTTGGGATGTTTGAACATACCACGGGATATACATTGGGGTTTGTCATCTAATTTCTTTTATTGTTGCCTAC
This sequence comes from Gnetum montanum, assembly GCA_015680685.1. Classification (NCBI taxonomy): domain Eukaryota; kingdom Viridiplantae; phylum Streptophyta; class Gnetopsida; order Gnetales; family Gnetaceae; genus Gnetum; species Gnetum montanum. Next base: position 77,425 of record MNCI01001254.1, read on the forward strand.
ATCTATATGGTTTTTTGTATATGGGATACTTATTTTAACTTTTATAGGATTTTTGATAACAACATTTATCTTGCCAAGTTGGTTTTAACCACTTATGTCCAGGACATATAGAGGCATAGAAAGACTTTCCTAATTGTTTATTAATCTACTTGACAACAGATTGGGCACTAAGGTCATCACAGAGGTCACGGTTCACATCATTGATAAGCTTGACAATATAATTAAAGCTGACATCATCCAACGTTCTGTTGTGATATTTTAATTCTTATACATATTTTTCTACAAATGGAGAAGGCATCACTCCTATGTTGCAAATTTGTCATGAGTTAATTTTCCTTTATAATACTAGTCTTCCATTTGAGTCAAGAACTCATCCGTATCCTGAATATGTTGTAACCTAGCACTGAAAAATGTTCCCTACATGTTGTAATATAATTGTCTTTATGGCCTCTAAATTCTTTAATAATGGCGTTAATAGAAAACATAGAAGGTCCATCTAATAATATTTTCTTTATGTAAGCATCTATCTATCTGATTCCACCATCTCCTAAGATTTTCTGTGAAATTAAACATAGCATTCTGTATAGCATGTTTCATAGATTTTTTTTATCTAAAATGACTTTTCTATCTATGAAACCTGTAATGTTATCAAGAACCTATTGTCGTTGTGCAAACGTATAGTTATCCATGGAGAATCTTAGTTCTCTTTCACTAAGTGGTCTAGAAGAGATTGCCTGATACTCTTGAGGGTTTTGAGTATGCATTTCAGGATTTTTTAAAATATTTTCTTCTTTTGAATCGAGTTTACACTTAGAATCTAAGATCGTGGATTGAGATTCTTAGTTTGCATTTATCTTACCCTTTCCCTTTTATTCTTTGATAAATATAGGTCTAGGATGGGTCGTATGGTGAGATGTGTGTTGGGATGTTGGAGAATCTATGTTTGTTCCACATTTAGGTATTCTGTACTTAGGAGGAGACTCAACCTTAGCTTTAGATGCAGTTGTGGAGGTTTTCTTCGGGACCCATTGTTGTTCTATGGTCCTAAGTTTAGAATTTATGGATGAAATCCTTTGATTCATTCTATCATTATGTTTATGTATTGCCATCATATCCTAGGTCATTACACTAATTTTCTAATTAGCCTAGTTTTGTAGCTTAATAGTATCAGAACGTGGATCTATACTCATTTTCTAACATAAGTTGTGGGCTTGTTCAAACTTTGGTTTGTGAGATTCCTTTTCTTTAGATTTTTCATTTTCACCTTCTGTGTTGGTACCTACTTGTCGATTCATGCTAATTTTTAACAACTAATCACACTTAGAATAGTGATATTGTGAATCATATTTTATCACTACTGTGTGGGGATAGGAACTTGTTGAGGTTGCTTTAGATTCATTATCTAAGATTTCTCTTAGTTCCTTTGTCTAGATCTATTTCCCTTTATGATCTTATATCTCCTTTAAAATGGCATGAGATGTTTCTAGGGCTTTCCCTAAGATTTTGTTTACCTTATAAGAGATCCCTAAATCCTTAAAGATCCTCTTTAATCTTTCTTCTTGTGTTTCCTTTTCAAGTAGATCTATTTTAGGAAGAATAAAAGATCTCCTTGAAGGGATTAACTAAGAAGGATTCTTTATGGGAGAAAGAATTCTTTTACTAGGTTCTCCCATTTCAAAGAAAGGATCTATGTTCAAGAATCTAGGAGTTTTTAGGTTTACATGATAAGTTTTCCTTCCTAGATTATGTCGAGACTTCTTAAGTACTATGTGTTCATAAAATTCTTCAGTTGTGTCATCTAATTGAGGGTATAGAGTATGAATAGGCAAATCCTCAATATTCTTTTGTACCATAGGAGATAATATGTTCGCCAAATGGTAAGAGTGTTTTTATACTAACAATCTAGAAAAGCGTAAAAATTAAGCGAGTACCTATTGTAGCATACACACTACCTACTTTCATATCTAAAGGAATGTAAGCAATAACCATTAGACTATTATGTAAATGATGGTCCCTGAGTAGGAGAGTAAAGTTGTGAAGTGTAACTACCAGTGCATCAGATACAAGATGGCCTTTTGCCTAAGTGATAATGGCATCTTGAAACTTCTTGAATCTCCAATCTACTAGTGCAAGCTAGTAGGGGTTTTTTAGAAGGTAATTAAAGTGAGGGTGGATATGTATATCAAGTTCAATAATATGGATATAATTATATCTAGCTTAAATCCATTGCCTGACCTCATCCCCCAAGACGAAAGAAAGTGTGACTGGACGAAGGCCAGAACCACTAATTTCTAATTCACACTCAAATAAATGCATAAAAGTGATAGATTCTAAGGGACATAACTTTTTAAACCAATAGAATTTGTGTTGTCTTGAAACGAGAGGCATGGTGGAGCAACTAGATCTACTATAGAAAGTAGAAATGTGATGAGCATAAGGAGTAGAAGAACCTGATAAAGCTTGGGTGTCAGCCATGGTCTAAGTATGTAGTTGAGAAGTATATCGTTATAGCTACATGTCTTACACGTCACTTCCCAACCTTTACTGCACACCTTTGATGACTCTACGACCCAATATTGCAAAACACGAGAACGTGGCTCTGATACCAATCTTTTCCCATATCTCTCTCCCTTGCTTAGCTCTCTCTCTAAATCATTTTCAAAGCAACAGAAATATAAACTAAAAGAGTCTTAGATCATTTATTCGCACTACAAAATAGAGATACAATCATAGACTTAAGCACTTAAGGGATGCTTGGAAAGAATGCTTGCAATGCGCTATGAGCAACTCTTGCGATTTCTCTTCTGATGCGTTTTAAGTGTTCCAGACTACTCCTTTTATAAGAGTTTTACAACACTGTTGGTAATGCGTTTACACAACCATTACACTACCAAACCTTATTAGGAATCTACTTTTAAAAAACTACTTTAGAAATGTAACATGCAAACACACTTTTACAGAGCATTTTATTATACATGACAATTATGCATCACTAGGGGAGTCATATATGCCATTAGAATTGACATAATTGTCTTCTAGTGGACTCCATGGATGATGAGAAGGCAGAGGAGTGAGGAAGGAGACTTGGGGTCCATCATAGATGAAATCCAAGAGTTGATATCCTGTATTATTAGCATGAGCATGCACAACCCTTTGGTTGAGCATTTTGAGATTGAGTATCGTTAGATTCTGGATGTCATGCTCCTGCCAATATTGTTCAATATCTCTCTTGTTGCTGGTGTAGACATCTCGGAAAAATGCATAGCCCCATGGGTTAGACCAATCTATTCTGTAAGTAATATAATTAACTAGATAATAATGGGGATTTTCACCATAGGTCAGAGTGTACCATCCTCTTGCCTGGAGGTCACTATAATAGCTAAAGTCTCCACAATGTTCATTATGCCTCCTGAATAAATGTCTTGGATAAGTGGGAGAATAATACTGGGGAGCATGACCATACTTGTCCCACCATTGCCAGAAAACGTCATTGGGACCTCCCCACCTATTAATTTCTATCCTGTAATGATGAAATGGACTTGGCTGGTACAAGGGCCAATGTAATAGACTACGGAGAGAGTAGCGTCCTTCATCATCTTCATCACCATCCTCATGAGAAGGAGGATGAGGGTCAAAATGAAGATTGGTCATTTCTACAAATGTAGTGGTGGTGATTGGAGGAATCATGGGATGGTAGGTTAGTTGCTTAATTCATCCAATATTATCTTCAAAATGGAAGAAAGTACTAAGACTTGTGAAGTTTGCACCATAGAAAATCCTTTTAGTTTCTTGTTCTAGGGTAGGCATGTAGATTTCATTAGATCTGCAGGCTCTTATTCTTTGTGAAGACCTAAGTAACCATCCTTCTTGGGTTACAATATCTACAAAATTAAACAACAAAAAACATCAGTAACCTAACTAGAGAGTTGAAACTCTCTGGTTAAGAAGTCTACTAGACTATTATGTTTGCCATCTATATATTCTATAGTAAATTCAAAATTGGCAAGAAATAAAGTCCATCTAATTAATCTAGTACGTGCATCCTTGTTTAATGCTTTAGAAGAAAGGTACTTGTCAAAGTGTTTTAAATCACTTCTAACCATAAAATGTTGGTTTTGAACAAATAACTTGAATTTCTCAATACCTTTAACTATGACTAGAAGTTCCTTATGGTTGCTATGGTAGTTGAGGTGGGTAGGATTGAATTTCCCTTAGGCATATTTGCATTTTTTTACTACATTGTCCTTTTCTTCTTTGAGGGTGGCTCCCCAAAATTCTTGTGAGGCATCTATCTCTATGATCAAGTGTTCGTCAAAAGGTAATTGTAGTTGTGGTAAATGAGAACACGGTTGTTTTATTTGAGAGACGATCTAGCTATGTTTTTGGGTCCAAGGAGAAGGATTTTGTCCTAGCTATTCATTTAGGAGCTTCTTATCTTTGGCTAGGTCCTTATAAAATCCTAAGACATAATTTATGCATCCCAAGAATCTTTGAAGTTGTGTTTTATCTTTAAGTTCATTTGGAAACTAACTGATAGATTCTAAGATGTGGTTTTGTAGGGCAACTATTCCTTGGCTGATTTCTAATCCTAAAAATTATATTTTTTCTTTTGCAATTTGCATTTTGGTTGGTGATAGAACTAAACCATTTTGATCTACAAGATGAAAGAAGACTTCTAAATGTTCTAGATGTTCCTTTGGATTTTTACTCATGACAAGAATGTCATCTATATATATCATGATAAAAGGATAAAGACTAGAAATAGAGTCCATATATTTTTGGAATATAGATGGATCTAATCCAAAGGGTAAAACTGTCCATTCATATAATCCACCAGGAATAGTAAACCCTAATGGAGAAGCTAATATGAAATTATTGGAAATATTGTATCCTCACCATTAAATCATTAAGTGCAAATGGACACCTTCGTGGTTCATTATTTAGGGACATAGTGGATAGGATCTTGCTTGTGAAGGACCTACTTGGATAATTTATTCCAATTTGGATAATTTCAATAAGTTTTTGATTGATTTTATGCATATTCTCTATTATTCCTCCTTGAAATTATTTTGTTAATTTTATTTTTGCCTGTTCAAATCTTTTATTTGGGAATTCCAATTGCTAAGAATTTTCTTAATTTTATAAAACCTCTTTGGCTAGGCCTACAAACATTTAAAAATTAAATTTTTTAATGGAAAATGATAGTTTTTACAAAACAAGACCATTGATTATGCATTGCATCAACACTCCTTAATAACTAGCTAAATCTGAAACTAAAATTGAAATAGTTTTTTATTATGTCCTCAAACCTATAGGATCTATTAGACAAAGGAAATGTACATAGCATGCATAGCAAACACTTCATCAATAAAGTTGCCAAGTTTTCTTGGTGCTACGTCAAATAGGTCTTTTAACCTTTTAGTTATAATTTGTTATTTGTAGTGACAATGCTCTAAAATAGGACCTTGCAAAAATATGTGATGATCATTTTAGTTACTCCTTGATTGCATAGGTGACAAATTCTCTCTTCTCGTGGAGTCTTGATTGATTTACTTGTTTCAATTCTAAAATAGTGAGAGCTCAATCTTGCCTAGTTAATTTGACATCATAGATGAAGGGATATAAGAGCACATAAATAAGATGCTTTCTTATTGAAGCCTCCACTAATATTAGTTAGGTAGAATTGTTTCTTACCTATTGGATTATCCTATATGTGCAAAAGTGTTTTATCTCTAATACATTTATGTAGCTATTTTGTATCATAATGAAGAACCTCCTCAAATCTAGCTACACACACATAGTTCATTTTTGTCATTTCTTTTAAATGAAGTTTAACCCTTTTGAGTATTCTATCATTAGCCATCAAAATATGTAATCAAGTAATCATTTACATAATACATTTGCACCTCTATCAAGATGTAATTAAAATTATGCTCAACAAATTTATTACTAAAGTTATTTCATTGCAAATTATTTTTAAAAAGTATAAAACTTGCCGATTTTTGGTCATCACAAGNCTTGAATTAAAAACGCATATACTTTCCATGGTCAAGCTTGTTCGGTAGAAAATTCAGGGAACGTGACCCTTCTCATACGGAATGCAGAAATCAGATTTCTGTCCAATACGACACGGCACTACCAGCGCATGATTTTGTTGACTCGGTACCGTAGCATTTAGTAAGAATTCATGGGATTTCGATCTTCAAACGGAAACGGCAATTACGCGGGCCACAAAATTCCAAAAAGATGAAGTAGATCACATAAATTTACGAAGAAAGGTCAATGTCCAGTCAAATAACTAAACATGGGCAGGGGAGTTTTGAGTTGAACTCAACATCCACAGCAATTATGTATTATTACATTCCGACATACGCCTTTCCTTCATTCCCTTATCCTTGGAACATCACAATGGCCTCCTTCTCCTTCTCCTCCTCCTTTGCTGCTGCTGCTTCTCTTTGCCTTCTTCTTTGTTTGTGCTTTTTCTTTCTCTTTCTCTTCTTTGCTGCTGCTGCTGAAGCTTGCACCCATCATGATCATGATGGAGCTGTGAATGATATGAGAGCATTGATTCAATTTAAGAAATGCATCACCAATGATCCACTCTCTCTTCTCCACCATTGGGATGATCATGACACCAACATATGCAATTGGACTGAAATCAGCTGCTCCCCCAAACATCAAGGTCAAGTTGTCGAGATTGTTCTGGAATGGCTCTCTGCTTGGATCTCTTTCTCCCCACCTCTCCAACTTATCATTCCTGCAGGTACTTGAGGTTTACAATAACTCTTTTTCTGGTACAATCCCACCATCCCTTGGTACACTGCGGAGGCTTAAACAGTTGGATCTATGCGGCAATGAATTTGAAGGTGGGGTTTCTTATTAGATAGGAAACCTTTCTTCATTGCAATTTCTTGCTCTTTGTGCCAATTCCTTGGTTGGTGACATTCCTCGGTCTCTTGTAACACTCAAAAACCTTAAGGAGTTCAACGTTTACCAAAATCAGTTGAATGTGAAAGTCCCTTGGTGGCTGGGAGCACTCCACAAACTTGAATCCATTTGCCTGGGTCAGAACAACATTCACGGCATCATTCCTGCTCAACTGGGCAACCTTTCTTTCTTGCAACATATTAATCTTGCTTTCAATCATTTGAACGGTTTCATTCCTTGCTCACTTGCCAGTCTCTAACGTCTCGCTCGAGTATCGCTTGGCAAAAACAATCTGAGTGGAACCATTCCCCCCTGTTTATGCAACCTCACAGCTCTTATAACTCTAGTATTCTCTAGTAACAATTTGCATGGTCATCTTTTCACCTGGCTGGGCAGCTTTAACAAACTAGAGCAATTGGGTTTAGCTGCGAATGGATTCATGGCGAACATCCCACACTCATGGCACAATCTCACCCAGCTCCAAGATGTGGACTTGTCCACCAACAGATTGTTGGGAATGCCACCATCATGGTTGGCAGCATGCTGGACTCAACTCATGATTCTCAATCTCGGCAACAACTACTTTACCAATGGAGTGAGCAGGCCCAGGCAACCTATTCCAATCCTCCTAACTCTATCCAATTCCTCTCTTCTAACTACTATAGGAATATATAGAAACCTTTTAATGGGAACTTTACCGCCCAACTTTGGGACCTCCTTGCCCAATCTTCAGCGTCTGGGTTTATCTGAAAATTTTATCTCTGGCAACATCCCTCCCAGTGTAGGAAACTTTTCATCTCTTTTCAAGCTTCAACTGAGTGGTAATGAAATCAGTGGTACCATTCCTCCTCAAATTGCAAATTTGAAGTCATTGCAGTCACTGCAAAGAATTGCTCTTCAAAGAAAGAAGCTAAAAGGCCACCTTCCCACTGAGATATCACTGTTGAATAAGTCACTTGGCTATCTCTATCTCTCAAATAATATGTTGTTTGGTTCTATTCCCGTTGGCATTGGAAAACTGGTCAATCTGCGGGAGCTGCATCTCTATAGGAATCTGCTGTCAGGACAAATTCCTTCAGAGATAGGAGACTGCCCTGTTCTTGAGGACCTTGTACTATCAGTAAACCTATGCGCCGCCGGAGATTCAGGATTCCGACAAATGTTGCGTCGGATTGGAGAGTACGTACAGAAGCGCATTAAATTCGCAATTCGCAATGGGTAAGTTTTACTTAATTTTGAATGAAATTTTGTTGAATTTGTACTTGTACATTGACATGGTCGCCTGCCTTGCCTCGTTTTGTTCTTGCCTTTTTTAGTGATGTCTGCATTTTGCATTAAAATCTTACGTATCTTTTCCTGTTCTGAATCATACCAAAAATTTCATTTCATTGTTAAGTGGCAAATAAGCAATCAAGATTCATGGCATCGGCATGAGACGGAGCACAGAAAACAAGGGAGCACCAATAAGTAAACAAACACTACGGGAACCGAAGGCCAAGGGGCAAGTATGGGTCATACGGAAATCAAGTTTTGGACGGGGCGTGCCAGGAAAACATTGCATTTGCATGGATTGGCCTGCCTTTGGGAGCGTCAAAGGTTCAGCCATGACTCACACATTCACGCGTGTCTATTCTTCATTGCTGGTTTTTGCTCTTTTTCTCGTATCTCCGCTGAAAAAAAAAAAACAAAACAGGGTCATCGTCATGGGTCATGAGTCATGAACATGATGACGGATGGATGCTTGGTCAACTATTTTGAAAATCTGCTTGCTTATAAAGCAACAAAGCCCACCAGCAGATGGCCAATAGCCATATGCAAGCTGATGGTGCTCTGTTTTTACTTTCCCCTTCATCATGACTAGTGCCGATTTTTCAGCTTCTCAAAGGTTTTCGATCATTGTAGGTGAGGTGAGTTCCTGGCTCTGCCTAGTTTAGCAGACCTGATTTGTTATAAATTTGGTTGAGGCTTGAGGCTTAATTTCATTTTTGGAAAATATTGGATTGAGTAACAAAGGGGTTTCATTTTATTGCTGTCATTTTGGTTGTTGCAGAAATTATATGTTTGGCCAGAAATGGATTCAATGCCCTCCATACCTTTGCAAATTTTCTTGCTTCAATTTAATGGTGTGGTGATATAGCAATCTTCTGTGAAATTTTTAACCAGTAACAATATTTTGGATTTACATTGTTCTATATTTTACAATGTATTTTTATGATATATGAGATTTAATTTTTTTAAAAACTAATATATTTAAATTTTCTCTATCACATCCTCGGCTACAAACCCGTCCCCACTTTTCTTGAGGCACACAGAGCCAAACACGTTCAGAATCATGAATCCTGGATTCCTCGCTTCCACGAATCGGATTCTTTTGATGCATAGCTGCAAACAATCTGTCGGTCCATTCCACCAGAGGTTGCCGGTCTCAAAACCATTGTATTCAATTTTGATTTGTCGGCAAATGGTTTGACAGGAAAAGTACCTCCGGGAATAGAAGGATTACAGATGGCACAATATATAAATCTTTCAAGCAACATCACATCTTACATGTATGGCTGGTTAGATGCCAGCCAAATCAATCAGTTTTAATCATTTCAGTGGCAACGTTTCCAAATCAATGGGGAATAAGCTCACCCAGCTTGAAAGCATAGATCTGTCTGGTGACAACTTTACCGGACCTGTGCCTACGTCCCTGTTCAATCATTCCAACCTCTATTTTTTGAACTTTTCCAACAACTACTTTGATGGAGAAGTGCCCTGTCTGCACAGTTCTTCCTCGAAGCTAAGATTGACAGCACGGTCGTTTCTTGGTAATTTGAATTTATGTGGAAGATGTTTTGGCATGAAAGGTTGTCTACCGTCTCCTACGCAGCAACACGTGTTTTATTTTAAAGAAACCAGTATTCTGAAAATCGCGCTTGGCATTCTAGGTCGCCTTTTACTGCTGGTTGTTGCAGCGATTTCATTTATTTTTACAAGATTCAAAACATCCAAAGGGCAAAATCTATGGGTAAGTGAAAAATTCTTAGGGATATCTGTGGAGGAACTTCAAAGGGCATCGGACAATTTCAGTGATTCAGGTGAAGGCAGCCATGGAAAAGTCTACGGGTATTTTAACCTCCGGGTTTGGGTTGCTGGTTCATGCTTTACGGAAAGTGAGACAGCGCAACATTTTGAAGATTATCACTGTGGTGTGGTCTGAGCAATTAAAAGCCCTGGTAATGCCGTCCATGAGTCATGGAAATCTCCATTTTCTTCTGTCTTCACAGTAGAGAAGATGGTCGATTGACTCCATTAAATTTGGCAATCACAGTGAAAACATTACGAGAGTTACATTACGAGAGTTAGCTAAGGGGCTTATTTATTTGCATCATGATTGTGAATTTTAGGTCATTCACTGTGACATCAAGCCAGCGAATGTACTATTGGATGACAATATGACTATCAAGCTCTTTGATTTTGGAATATCTCGGCTGATGGGATACTTTGACTATTGTTGATGCACAAATTTTGGACATGTCGCCAACACTTGTGAAAACTCGTTTTAGGAGACTATCGCTTAGGGCACCTCCCGTATGGGTACGGAAACCCAGGAATAGTCTTAGCTGGAAAGGGCTATGTGACAAAACAATAATAACAATATTTTAAACAAAATATTAAAGGCTTTAAATTTAATAAGAATATTGAAAAGAGTACAATAAATAATTCAAAATAAAATGCAAAAAAATAATATTGAAAACTGTAAAAGTTATCTGCCACCGCGGCTGCTTCTGCGTTTGGAGATGGCAGAGAGAAAAATCTGTCCTGTTGTTTGAAAACAAATAAATAAAGAACAAAACGATGTGCATACAACTTGTCTCTGCAAGGTTTCTGTTTATAGGCAGAAAGAAAGACTTCTATTGACACCTCTCACGTTGTTCGCGTTGGCACCGCCGCTGTTGGGCATTGGTCTCTGCCGCGTGGGCAAAAAAGAAAAAGAAAAGAAAAGAAAACGTGTCTGTTTCTGTCTGAGAAAACAGAAAATTGTCGTTCAACAATTGCTACTGCAGGGCAAGCACATTGTCATCTGCAATCTACCTGCAATTGCTGTTGATGTTCACCATCAGTTTCACGCTCCTGTCGTGTTCTGCTGCCTGCTGGTAGAAAAGAGAAGACTGCTGAAAATGCCTCTGCTGTCGGTGTTGCCTGCCAGTAGAACAAAAAATGATCGCTGTAGACTCTTCGGCTCCTCCCCCTGTTTATGTGAATTGACAGGGTATTTATAGGGTTGGACCAGGCTCGGGCACGAAATTCAAAAATGGAATCAACAGCTGTGAGATGAGAGGAAAGTAGATCTAGCGACATGTGTCCCATGGATAGTTCGCACGAGTTGGATGTGTGTTGGATAGTTGCATTCTTTGACCAAGTTCAATGTATCTGTGTTGAATAGTTGTGCATGAGTTGGATGTGTGTTGGATAGTTGCATTCTTTGACCAGGTACATTGCATTTTACAATTTATGGGTTATTCAAACCCATGAAAGTACATTTAATTTAGACCATGGGGGCTTGACATGTCAATACTGTACAACTTCTGATTTTTTTGTGATGTTAAACTTGTTCAAACAAGGCTCTATGCTTAGCATGGGGGAGGTTGGCCTCAACACTTAGCCCCCAAACAACAGATTGCATGCAAGTGCAAGAACTAGAAAATTTTGAATAAAAATGCAACAGATGGAAAAAAAAACAACATGAAACAAGAAATGCAAATTTGAAAGGAAACTAAAATGTTCTAAACATGATCAAAATAACCAAATAATCGAAAGAGACACCGATATAGGCCATTCAAACAACCATTAAAATCTAAAAATATAATTTATTATTATTTTAACTAAGATTTATAGATATATATATGTAATTATATATATATATGTAGATATGTGCGTAAGCTCTCATTCTCAATATTCTCATAAGGTAACAGTAAAAGTATGCAGACTATTTTGAGCAAGTGATTTATACAAAACTTAATGAGGAGGATGAGCTAAAACTCATGTTAGATCATAGTAAGCCACAACTTTCAGATTTTTCCTTGGTTTTTTTTTTTTGAAGAACTTAAATTTAAAAGGGAAAACGGAGGTTAGGGTGAGGATTGTTGCCAGACCCCATCATGCTCAAGAACTTATTACACAGCCAATGAACATGGTCCTCATTTTTTGTTTTGTTTTTTTTAAAGGAAACTTTGCTCATGGTGTATTTCATTCTTGAGGTAGGAATTCCAACACGAGTCTGGCCGATTAGCTACATTGCCAAAGAGCATGGTCCTTTTGGAAACTTTGCCCATGGTATAGTTCAACCCTTGTGTATGTGCCTTTGATTGGTGGCATCATAGCAGGTCTCGTGGGTGGCTAAGGATTCTCAAGTAGAAATGAACATACTTCACCCCATTATTCACAGGATAGCCATGGATCATCATACCTGAGGGCTTGGGCTTATGAGAGGAAAGAATAGAATTTTCCAAGGTTACCTAGTAATTATGACTAACCACTCTCTAACATCACATATCCTACACTCACATGATCATGATGATAGCATGATAAGTTTGTGTAAATCAAATGCTCCATAATCAAACATAACAAATAAATTGAAACCTTGGAATCAATTAGAAAGAGTTATAGTATTTATAAAATATAAAGCGGATTTTATAGCATTATATTATAGTAATAGTAAATTATATTATACCTACATCATTTTCCAATGGTGTTAAGATGACCCAATATCAAGTAACTGAAATGACAAATGATTATTAAAATCATATGAAGAACACAATAATCAAAACAATATGCTAAAAAAGAAATGATGAAAATGCAAACAAAATATGGAAACACAACAATATACATATGAAATGCAAAGAAAAAGGGAAAGAAAACATGCAACTAAGAATCTACCAGATGCCCACGTGGGGTACATGAGTAGAAATGTTTCAAATGAAATGCATTAAAATTCCTATTCAACCTATATCCTTGCAAATCAGCAATCTTAAACACATTTGGGGGCAGTGATGTCTACAATTTGGAATGGACTTGACCACATAGGTGAAAACTTAGTTTGAGGGCTAGTTAGATCAGACGCTCTATCTCTCTTAAGGGCTAGATCACCTACTTGAAAATTTTTAGTTGGATGTTTTTTATCGAACCATCTCTTGACAATTTGTTGATGGTTAAGATTATGAAAATCAAGACCTACACTTATTTTGCTTGATCGTTTTCTATAAATTTTTTCTTTAATATAAGTTTAAATGATAGGTCTAGGTTTTGGTGGGTCATCGGATATAGCTTTTCTAAGAGAATGTTCCATGGATGTGTTGTTAAAATTTAGCACACCTTCAAATGTTTTAAGAGGTAAGGTCTTATTTATATCTTTGTCTTCCCCTAAAGGTGGTGGATCACTTAGACAAAATCCATCATGTTGTTGATAAGGCAAGGTGTCTCCATAGCTTTCTTCACCTTCTCTAGAATTTTGATAGGATTTGATGGAATCTGCATAAGAGATAGAACTTTTTGTAGTTCCACTCACATAGTCATTTTCAACATGTTCACTACACTCAACCTCAATAATCCCAACATAAAGATTAGCATTTCAATGTTCCAAAGATTGATTTGGTTGATCCAAGTTTGTTACTACTTGTTTGTAGAATGGTTCTTGGGGTATAGTCATGTATTCAAATTTTCCTTTGATAGGGATCAATAATTCCGAGAAATCTGACCTAAAGAAGCCCCCAAACTTAGCTCCAAAGGTCCTAAATAAAAGCACACCATATGTGGGTTTCATGTCAACTAGTAGGATATCCGTATAACATGTAAATGTAGGGTATTGCTTAAGTTGTATCTTTACTCCTTTTAATAACCCTACCACAGGTACGTTAGATCCATCGAGTTGAATCACACTTTTAGTTTGTGGTATCATTTGTGCTCCTAAGGTGTTACAAATGTCAAGAGGCATAACACTAACAGTTGCACCGGAATCCATTAAACAGTTATGGACATTCTTTCCTAAAATAATCAAGGTGGTTAGGAAAGGGGGATGGTCCTTTTTGCTAGACATGGAATTACCCACGTTTTGTACTGATAATGTGTTAGGACTTTCTGCAAAGTGAACTTGCCTTTCAGGAATTGGGGATTTTTCTCTTTAGGCTACAGGTATATCAACCATATCCCGAATCACTTCTTTCATTTTGTTAAAGTGTAGGAGATCATACATCGAAATGTTAGTTTTAACTCTTTTTAAGTCCTCAACCAAATCATAATTCTTATGTTCATCTTTGGCTTCTTGTTGAGATGGAACTCTTCTAAGTATAGAAGGGGGGTTTGGTCGTTGTGGGGCAATTACTTGGGATGACCCGGATTGGTTGTTTGCATTGTTTTGACTAGGAACTCTTCTATTTGGAGTTGTGTAGCATTTATAATGTTACTAATTTTGCGGTAGCAAGTGTTGTGTGGGTTAGGGTCGCCTACCATAACTTGTTCTAATGAGGAAACCTCTTCATTTTCTGTCTCATGAGGTACATCAAGAACCATGATAGGGGTTTTCCCATTTTGTTGCCCTTGGGTATTGTCACCATACAATGCCATGAATTGAGGACAAGTCTTTTCGTAATGTTTCCTTGTATTATGAAGACGACAATAATCATCGTTGATTGATGCACTTGGTTTTTCTGGTTGTATAGGGCTTTTGTTATTGTTTCTCTTTAGCTCAACCACTTCATTAGATAGTTTTTGTAGTGAAGTGAGTATTTGGGTCATCTGATTTTGAGTTTGCGTTGGTGGTTCAACAAAATTTGATGTCCCATTTGGGTTGATAATGGATTGGATCAAGGCTTTTGATTGATCATCATTCAAACTAGTGTTGGATGGTAAGAATGAAGAGAACATGGGGCCTTGTGAGTAATTACTTAAAGCTTGAGTTGATTAAAAGGGAAAAACAATTTGAGGCATAACATTAGACGTTTGAAAAGTTGGTAGGAGTGGGTTTGATTGCATAGGGTTACTAACACTAATCATTTCAAATTGGGTTTGGATGCTATTCATAAGGGTTATTTGCTCTAATTCCATAGCTTTTGACATCGCACCTTGTATTTCCGTTATGTTGGGATTAGATTTGATAGCATAAGTGAAGAATGGATCAATAGTAGAGAGATAGAAGTTGAGGATATCATCTGGTTGTGGTCGCATCTCATTTGGCACATAGGCTAATTGATGAAAAAATCTAAGGTTATAATCCCTAACATTTTTCCCAGGTAGCTTTCTTAGGCTAGTAAAGTTGCTTGATGCCATAGCAAGGCTTGTAAATTTGTCAAATTGATTCAAAAATTTGTTTTTGAATTCTTGCCATGTGTTAATAGAGGCATCAGGAAGCATTAAGAACCATTGGGTTGCTTTGGTCCTAAATGTTGTTACAAACACTCTGCATGCTACATCATTATGTACAATGTTGTGGATCTCTAATAAGGTTTCAAAACATTGTATGTGCTAGCGGACATCATTCGTAGGGGTTGTAGGATCAAAGAATAGATTTATGTTCTGAAGGGATTTTGGTATGTCATGGTAGTTATGAAAATTAAAAGGGTTTCTTACTAAGGGAATCGGGGGTTGATGGGCTGCCATCTTAGTTCAAGGTTTCTTAAGAATTAAATTTGGAAAAAGTAAGGCTTGTTGTTTTCTTAAAGTAAATTGATGAGTAGCTGGTTGATTAGGGATAGGAGTAGAAGTTCTTTGTTGAAATGTTCCTGTAAGAAGAGTCACTCATAAAAAAAATAACAGAAAATGTAAAATGCTAATAAACTATGAAAATTAAAGAAAATGAAAAAAACATTTGAATGCTATATTTAAAAAAATAAAAAATAAAATTGAAATTAAAAAATTTCAGAAAAGTAAATTGAAAGTAAAATGATTTAAATCACCTCAATTAAATTTCAGAAAAACAAATTAAAAAAAAAAGATTGCTAGAATATAAATTTGGAAATTTAAAAATTTGAAACTAAAATAGAGCAATAAAATTGAAAATAGAGAGGCAAAAACAAAAATAGACAGTAATAAAAAAATGATATTTTTTTTAAAAAAAGAAACATAAAAGGAAAATAAAGAAAAGGTTGAGAAACTGCCCTCCTTTTAGCGCCAAAAATGTGTTGATGCGCAAATTTTGGACACGCCGCCAACACCTGTGAAAACTCGTTTTAGGAGACTATCGCCTAGGGCGCCTCCCGTATGGGTACGGAAACCTAGGAATAGTCTCAGCTGGAAAGGGCTATGTGACAAAACAATAATAACAATATTTTAAAAAAATATTAAAAGCTTTAAATTTAATAAGAATATTGAAAAGTTAAATAATCTGTGCAATTTAAAAGAGTACAACAAATAATTCAAAATAAAATGCAAAAAAATAATATTGAAAACTGTAAAAGTTATCTGCCACCGCGGCTGCTTCTGTGTTTGGAGATGGTAGAGAGAAAAATCTGTCCTATTGTTTGAAAGCAAATAAATAAAGAACAAAACGATGTGCATACAACTTGTCTCTACCAGGTTTCTATTTATAGGTAGAAAGAAAGACTTCTATTGACACCCCTCACGGTGTCTGCATTGGCACCGCCGCTGTTGGGCGTTGGTCTCTACCGCGTGGGTAAAAAAGAAAAAGAAAAGAAAAGAAAACGTGTTTGTTTCTGTTTGAGAAAACAGAAAACCTTTGTTCAACAATTGCTACTGCAGGGCAAGCACATTGTCATTTGCAATCTTCCTGCAACTGCTATTGATGTTCACCATCTGTTTCACGCTCCTATCGTGTTCTACCGCCTGCTGGTAGAAGAGAGAAGACTGCCGAAAATGCCTCCGCTGTCGATGTTGCCTGCTAGCAGAACAGAAAATGGTCACTACAGACTCTCCGGATCCTCCCCCTGTTTACGTGAATTAACAGGGTATTTATAGGGTTGGACCGGGCTCGGGCACAAAATTCAAGAATGGAATCAACAGCTGTGAGATGAGAGGAAAGTAGATCTAGCAACATGTGTCCCATGGATAGTTGGCACGAGTTGGATGTGTGTTGGATAGTTGGATTCTTTGACCAGGTTTAATGTATCTGTGTTGGATAGTTGTGCACGAGTTGGATGTGTGTTGGATAGTTGCATTCTTTGACCAGGTTCAATGTATCTGTGTTGGATAGTTGTGCATGAGTTGGATGTGTGTTGGATAGTTGCATTCTTTGACCAGGTACATTGCATTTTACAATTTATGGGTTATTCAAGCCCATGAAAGTACATTTAATTTAGACCATGAGGGCTTGACATGTCAATACTGTACGACTTCTGATTTTTTTGTGATATTAAACTTGTTCAAACAAGGCCCTATGCCTAGCATGGGTGAGGTTGGCCTCAACAACTATCCAATAGCATCATCTTCTCTTGCGGTGAAAGGCTCTATGGGT
This sequence comes from Gnetum montanum, assembly GCA_015680685.1. Lineage (NCBI taxonomy): Eukaryota > Viridiplantae > Streptophyta > Gnetopsida > Gnetales > Gnetaceae > Gnetum > Gnetum montanum. The sequence continues at coordinate 94,799 of MNCI01001254.1, forward strand.
TACATTGCTCCAAGTATGCATTTTTTATTCTTACCTTTTCTACATCTATATTCTCCTTTGATGATGAGCGAAGAACACTAAATTTCAAGCAATGGTTTTTCTTCAGAGTATGCAATTGGAGAAACAATATCTGTGAAAGGTGATGTATACAGCTTTGGAGTGGTTATCTTGGAAGTCATCACAAGATTGAAGCCCTCACAGGACATGTTTTCAGGGGATCTCACACAGCCATTGTGGATCTCTATGGCCTTGCAAGGACAATTAGTAGAGGTAAGAAGAGAGACAATTAAAGGTATTATAAAAATAGTAGATGAAGGTGGAGGAGGAATTGAGATGGGGAAAGATGAAGAAATGTTAGCTGTGGAAAGAATTTTGATGCTTGGTCTAAGATGCACTTGCCAATATGCTTCCATGAGGCCTATCATGAAGGAAGTTGAGTTTTTTCTACAATTAGTTGTTCTGAATCCTCAAGATCAAGGGACATTACCAAGAAACTTGGAAGAAGTTATTAGCATTGTAGAATCAGAACCTCCTCTCCTTCACAGAAGGGAAGAAGCTGAAAGTTCAACTTCTTCTTAATGGTGATTCCAAGTAAGCACTTTTTCTAATAGATCAGACGATCAGCTCTTGTTTTACATCACTTACAAAAATGTGAAAATGTCCTGTCTAACAATGATCCCCCTGGTTATGCTTCATTACATGTATGATTTAACTGTTGTTAGTATCAGATGGAAACTTACGCTCTGAAATGTTGACACAGTTCAGTGTATATTTGTTTTTAATTATTAAATTTCCTGATTACTTGCACATTGTCAACCTGTTAGATCAGGCCTCGCTATCGAAGATAGCTTATTCCCCTTCCACATTGTTCTTAAATCCCATACCCACATGTTCTTTCCTAAAGTTTCTAACTTCCTACATTTTTGCAGTGAAGCACTGTTATGCATATCAAAGCTAAAATTAGAAAATTCTATTAAAATGAAACCATTTTCAACTTTGCATTCAGATGTTTGATTTTCAATTTATAACATTTTAACCGCTATGTCTATGACAACCCTAATGATTCATAAAGTAATGTATTTGATTCATTTCATAGATTTTAAAGATCTGATCTTTTCATGCAAGTTTCATGAAAAGAACAGGCTAAGTCCATGTCAACTCCCACCAGCTTCAATGAAACATCTGTAGAGATGAACCTTCCATATTAGACCATGGCCATGCAAATGAAACCATTATATTTTCGTTTGTCTATTCAAAAAAAATAAGTACTCTCCAGTTGATGTAGGGAAACCATTTCAGATTTCTGGGCTAGGGTGATCATTTTACACAAGTTCTAATTTACTGCATTAGAATATTGTGTTAACTAATTCAATAGAAAAGCTTTAAGGTCTTCCTTTTCTTAAATCTCTGTCTATTATATATATAATAATTCTATTTTAATTTTTGGTTAAAGGAATTGCTAAATTAATGTAGAGATACAATACTGTTTTTGTAAATGAAAATTAGTCTTTCATTCTACCAACTTGCCATTAATTCAGAACTTCCATTAAGGGGATGGCTGGAAAAAGGAATTTACAACATAAATAATGCATTATTTTAACCATGGTACTCAACCTCTACATTGTCATAAGCGTTCAAACACATTATATCATGTTTTATAATATAACATAATAACTAGAGGGAGCCTTTAAAACCTTGGCTTGAATATTTAAGTGAAATCCTTCCTTGTTATTTAACAATTTATCTTGCTGATTTTTATTGGTTCCTTCAAATTACAACACACATCATCTATTTTTATCTATTGGGCTTGAAACCTCCTTTACTTCATTTATTTCTCTCTAAAGAATTTATAAAGAAATATTTACTTTGAATAGTTTGGATTGTTACTTAAACCAAGTAGTTAAGTGCAGTTGCTTGTCCAACCTCTATAGAGATTGAAGAGTGTGCACCTATTGTACCAACCTTTTTTATCATGTATCTTTATTTTGGCAACTAGAAATTTTCATTATAGAGATTGATCCTATATCACAAGATGTGTTCATTCAAATTTTCAGTTACATGCCTAGTAATCAAAGTTTTGTTTCAAGATTAAATGATGTGATGCAAAAACACGACATTTAAGTCCTTCAAGCTAGGTGTTATTTTTGATTTCTTTTACTTAAGTAAGTAATGTTTCGATGGTGCATGTCCTAAATATAAGGTCATTTATGTAGATTTCTTGAAAGAATTCTTTTATCTTGTAGATTCTTAGCAACCCAATATATTGGATGATGTTGCTAGCTCAACTGAGAAATTTTTTTTTTGATTTTATAATTGTGATATCTTTGTGATTCGGATGAGTTTTTGTCTCATTTTAAGGTTGTTGGAAAGTTCATTCTACAATCTATAAGTTTGTAAACTTTTAGCTTAACTAGAATTTATTTAATAATTTAAATCTATCTCAAAAAAAGATTTTGAATAAAATTGTTTAGCATCTAGAATAGAAATTAGTGATTTGCACAATGAATATCTTTGCGATATGAAAGAGTTATGGAGAGAGTGAATACTTGATACAAAGCTCTTTCAACAATATACTTGCTTAAAAACTTTGGAATTGATTTGATTGTTAAAAACTATAACACAAAAGTGGCTTTGAATGTGATTATTCAACTTCTTGGATTAATGAAATGGTGAATATGATGAATTCATGAAGGATGTGTTGGTTCTAGTATGCACTTTGAAAACTATTACTCTACTCATTCTAAATGTCCATTTTGAGGTTTAGAAGCAAGACAAAGAAACAAATATAGCAAGCCCAAAGTCAATGTAATAGAAGGCAATATCTACATATGGAAATAGTAAAAGTACATAGTCAAAGCTCAAACCTTGAGAAGATAGATCAAGTGAAGCCAAAATAGCTTTTCTTGTAAATAGGGACCAAAACTATGTAATTTATATTTGAGTTATTATGTTACATAAGATAAGATAGGAAATTCTATTATTTTTAATTTAATTAAAAGATTGATGGACAGATGTACTTAGAGAATGACTTCAATCTTTCATGTATCTTGAATTTCTAGCCAAAATTTTCATAAAATAGGTTTATTCCATCATATTCAATTATAGGCCCATCATTTGGCTATAAATATATGAGCAAATTATGTTCATAAGTGAAACAATTGCACAATTTATCTATAATCCCATATCCTATTTATCATCTACAATCCCATTTACAATTTCACAATTTATCCCATTACAAATTCATCCATCCTCAATTCATCATATTCATCAATTCTCATTAATTAAAGAAGCTAAAAATCATAATTGAAGCCACTTTTGTGTAATAAATTTTAACAATAAAATCAATTCAAATAATTTACAAAGATTGTTGAAAGAACTTTCTATCAAGTATTCATTTAGCCCATAACTCTCTTGGATATTTCTTTTGAAAATCAATAATTTCTATTTTAGACACATAATAGTTGTATTCCTAACTCCTTTTTCTCGAGCTATATTTGGATCATCAAGTAAATTCAAATTAATCTAAAATTTTACAAACTGATAGATTGTAGAATGTGCTTTCTAACAAGCCTAAGATCAGCCAAAAAATCATTCCAATTGCAAAGATATTACAATTACAAAATTAGAAAAAAATTTTACTTTTTCTCAGTTGAGCCACCCACATTATTCAATATATTAGGTTGCCAAAAATCGGCTATATAAAAAATTCTTTTGAATCTTTCTATATCCAAAAAAATCTACAATTGGTATGAGAGCAAAGGATGAAGCCATGGGGGATACAAGTAAGAATTTTCTAGCATGTTCAATAATATATGATGGTACTCAAAATTTCAGATTATGGTAGGAATTAACACAGGGACAATCATATCATAATGATGTTTGGAGTATTATGCAATTCCTAAAATAGTGAACAAAAATCTAAGAAAGAAATTCCAAAGAATAATTAAAAAAGCAGAATTGGCAAAAGGCATTATATGCAATTCTATGTATGAAAGAATTAGAAATTTAATTTCAAAATTGAAGAATAGTAAGAAAATGTAGCAATTCGCCCAAGAAAAATATAAAGACAAGGACACAATTTAAACAAAAGTAGAAACTATAAACAATCAAGGAAGGGAAACTCATACTCAAAAAACCAAAAAGAATGCAAACAAGGAGGACAAATCATAAACTTCACAACACAAAAATTCAAAAGAGAAGCAAATTAAGAAGTCAAAAAGTGAAGGAAGCAACCAATCTTTCCTGTATTTTACCATTTAAATAAGAAAATTTCTTCAAACAAGTGCTACAAAAACAGGTTGTGGAAATCACATGACTTCAAGAATCAATGACTTTACTAATGTATCATTTGAAAGAGGCCCTGAAAAACTATATTTTGTATATTTTGAGGATGGCAGAGAGCTTCAAATTCTTGGAAATTGTATAATAAATATTAATATGAAATATGGAAATTATTTTAAAATTAGAATGTATTTTATATTCCAAATCTTGAAAAATCCATCCTATTAGTTTGCCAATTAACAAATGATGACGATAAATTAGTATTTGAAAAAAAAAAACACATGCATTATATATGATGAAAATAATATAAAAGCTAAATTTTATATGCTTGGGAATTAGATCTATTGCCTAGAAATAGCTTCAAAGTCAAAGAATTCAAGACATAGAAAAATCTAATATGCTTAATGGGACTGAGAAGACTAACAATTTCCTACGTAGCTTTCTAAAAAATCCATGGAAGATTATATAATTCAAAAAGATATGGAACTTTTGCATATTCTTTAGATTGGATATTAGAATTGGTAGTCTACTTATGAATAATTAATACTACATGTTTATGTATAAAAAACCCTATATCTAGGGTACACTACACCATTGAAGCATTGCCCAACTCAATGAGTATAAAAAAATGGGAATAGTACCTAGTATGAAGGGCTTGAATGTCATGTTTTTTCATCATATCATTTAATTGTGAAACGAAATTTCAATTATAAGGTAGATAACTTAGAATTTGAATAAACACATATTGTAATGAAAGATTGATAAATAATGATGCATATACATCATTAGGAAGAACACAATTGGGTGTCTTAGTTGCATCAACATCATTGGAAGAAGGTGGCACAACTTTTTTTAAAAGCTTGTAAATATGCATTTTAAGAATTAATAGAAATTATTCCATTGATAAAAGAAGCAAAAATTTCAACATTAATTGAAGAAGATAAGAGTAATATAGAATCCTCCATAGGGAAACTCTATAGAAATCAAATTTTTTGGAGAAAAATTAGATTTGTTGAAAAAAACTAGATTTGCTTGTTAGGCTAGTAGTAAGACTCTTGATTTAATACCTCCAAGTAATGGGTGAATATTTTATTATGATATAGACAACATCTGTATCATCTGCCTCAATTACACTTAACCATAGACATTAAGACTATAGAGTGTAATTGAGAGGACATTGACTTGCAATTAGACGCTTAGCTATCTAGTTGTGATGTTAGTCTAATCCACAAATTACTATTAGGTCACTTGCGTATGATCGTGATCTATACAGTTGGGTGTTAAGACTACTTATTGTTAATCACTTTGCCACTAAAAATAAATAATGATAGTCATTACATTAAATTAAGAAACAAACTTTATTATAGGAAAAAAAGTTAAATAATAAATATATAACTAAATAAGTTAATACGTAACAGGTAGAGTAAGAGCCCTATGCTTACTTTTAAACAAATGTTGTAACTTAAATAACATGGTACGAGAGATTCGTAGAACGGAGACGTACGAGATTTTAGCATTGAAAAGTCTTTTAAAGGTAAGCCTCCTCCGTTTACGAGCTAAAGCAAATTTTAACTATGCAAGGGTGCATAGACGTGACGTGGTCAAGGGTCCAACCCAACCTTTAACGAATGCCATGGATGGAGCGGATTTGCAATGGTGTGCGGTGAGGGTTGGAATGGTTGCACCATTGATGTCTGAAAAGTCAAAGCATCAATACACTGAATTCAGTCAGTTATGGGTGCAGGGGGGGACCCAAATATACGTGATCGCCATCCAAGATGCAGAAGCAGCGCATGTGATGAATGAGAAGAGACAAATCCGTAGCTCTGTCACACCATGACCTGCCTCAATTCTGTCACCAGAGTTTTGTCTGGATCCTATCCTTCAAAAGAATCCGATTTGTGTGGAAGCCAGGAATGGATGAATGGTGATTCTGAATGTGTTTAGTTGAATGTGTTTAGTTGTGTGTTTCAAGAAAAAGTGGGAACGGGTTTGGGGAGGTTGCAAAGCAAATTTAAATATATTAGTTTTTTTAAAAAATTAAATCTTATGTATCATAAAAAACATTGTGATATATAGAACAAGTACAATGTAAATTCAAAATATTGTTAATACTTAAAAATTACATAGAAAATTGCAATATCATCACTAAACTAAACTAAAGCAAGAAAATTTGCAAAGGTATGGAGGGCATCAAATCCATCTCCTAATTGCATAGAAGATTGCAATATCACCACTAAACTGAAGCAAGAAAATTTGCAAAGGTATGAAGAGCATCGAATCCATCTCCTGAGTGTACACAAAGGATTACAATATCACCACTAAATTGAAGCAAGAAAATTTGCACAGGTATGGAGGGCATCGAATCCATCTCCTTACTCATAATCTGGTCAAACATATAATCTTTGCAACAACCAAAATCACAGCAATAAAATGAAACCCTTTTGTTACTCAATCCAATCTTTCTAAAAATGAAATTAAGCCTTAAGCCTCAATGAAATTTATAACAAATCATAGTTGCTAATACTTTTGTTGAATGATGACCTTTAAGTAGGGCGATAGGGCCATGTTGAAGACAACCACATTACAAGAAAACACAACTCAACTAAACTAAACTAAACTAGGCATAGCCTAGTAACTTACCTCACCTACGATGATCCAAAACCTTTCAAAGGCAGGGAATTGGCACGAGTCATGATGAAAAAGAAAAGTAAAAATAGAGCATCATGGGCATGCATATGGCCCATTGGCCATGTGCTGCTAGGCTTCGTTGGCTCATAAGCAAACTGTTTTGTTTTTGTTGTTTCAGGAGAGAGAGATGAGAAAAAGAATAGGAAAACCAGCAATGAACAATAAACACGCACGCGTGAGTGTGAGTCATGGCGGAAGCTTTGACGCTGCCAAAGTCCAATCAATGCAAATGCAATGTTTTCTTTGCACGTCCCGTCCCCTCTCCGTATGACGCAAACTTGGCCCTTGGTCTACCAAAGTAGCCCTTTAGTCATTTCCGTGGGTTTGTTTATTCATTCGTCCTCCCTTGTTTTCTGTGGTCTATGTGTGATGCCGATGCCATGAATCTTGATTGCTTGCTTGCCACTTAATAATGAAATAAAGTTTATGGTAAGATTCAGAAGGAGCAGATACAATGCATACATCGAGAAAAAGGCAAAACACCAATGCAACACAAACGGCTAAAGCAGGTAACAAATGACAAGGCAACGCGACCATTTCAATGTACATGTATAAATTGAGATAAAACTTTATTAAAAATTATGAAATACGTGCCCATTGTGAATACGCTCCTGAAATCAAGGCGAACAGTTCGTGAATCCCCAATTTCATCAGGGAAGTTCCATGGCGAATCCCTGTAATGGCCGTTGTTGCATCATCATCCTTTCTGTTTTGGTAATCCTCTTCTTATTCTGCTGCCGCTGGACTACTTGCGGCAACATCCCGCTTCAATGTAATGAGAACAATTACACAGAGGGCACAGCAGTGGCTAAAAACATAAAGACTCTGCTGGATAATCTGGCAAAGGCATCAAAGGAACCTGCAGCATTCAACATCTCTGCTGTTGTTGGCCAAGGAAATAATAACACTGTTTATGGCCTCCTCCAATGCAGAGGAGACCACACTGCAAATATGCGCTTCAACTGTTCACAGAACGCCAAACAAGTGATTCAAACCAATTGCAGTCGCAGTTTGGGAGTTAGCATTTGGAATACTTATTTCACGGGAACGCTTGAATCCGACGGCAATATTGCGTCGCTTTAAAACGTGGCCAACGCGAGAGATCCTGAGAGCTTCGACAATACCAAACAGAAGCTGCTCAGGAATCTGGTTGCAAAGGCCATCTCAGATCCGCGCACCAGATAAGACAGCAGTTCAACCCAAGACAGTTTCTACACCATTTACGGTCTGGTGCAGTGCTGGCGAGATCTTCCTACATATGAATGCACCGTGTGCTTGGACTACAACCTTGGGTTGCTGTTGGGCTTTGCAAAACGCAAGATAGGAGGCGTATCTGTTGACAAACATTGCTTTGCTGAATTTGAAGTCAGCTCCTTTTTTGCTGCCCCTGCCATTAATGGTGCTCTTGCTCCTGCTCCTGCTTCTGTGGTAAGATGAGCATTTTTTAATTAAAAATTGCATTTCATGGTCATGTTAGTTTAAAATATTTGGGCGACAGCCTAAGGCTTAAGGTCTACTGTGTGTGTTTTTTGTTTTTCTTTTCTGGATTATATGATTATATCTAAAATTGCCGGGAGCCTGGGCCTGTATTTTCACTAAAAATTTGCACCTTTACAAGATTGGCACAGTGAATTTGCAAGCAAGGAGCAGAGGATCTTGTTAATAATCCTTTAGCAAGAATATATGTTTCAGGCCACTATAGATATTTGTCAATCTGGTTCTTCTCACTGGATTTGACTTAATAATGGACTGAAAAGTTCTGGTGCTGCAGGTGGATGTAATAAAATGAGCAACAATGTAACGGCAATCGTAGGAGGCGGTGCAGGGGGCTTTGTCCTGCTGCTTCTCTTTTTGGGAGGATTCCTTCTTCTTCTTCTCACCCGTAGAAGGAATGCAATTTCTCCTGGAGGACAACCTCATCAAACCAGTATGTCTTGGGCATTGGTTTCATCCTTGGTTCTCTGTTTGATGTGCTTGGTTTGAACAGAATTTTGAACTTTATTTGTGCATGTATTGTGATTATTATCCATGAAAACAGGGACTTCAAGCCCACAGCAAGAGGAGTAGGAAGATCTTGTTAATGAACATAATAATATCCTTTTTACTGCAGAAGAGCTCAGACTTGCCACAAATAATTACGATGATGAACTCAAACTTGGGGAGGAAGGATTTGGCTCAGGTTATAAGGTCAACTCTCCCTAGCTCTTTCCAAAACAATCTTAATTGGCACAAAAATATTTTCTCAAACAAGTAGTTTCTACTCTCATTTTACAGGGAACTCTCCGAAACGGACAAAACGTAGCAGTGAAGAAGCTTTCCCAAAGTTCCTTGCAAGCTAAACATGAATTTATGAATGAAATCAAGCTTATGATGAATGTTCGGCATAGAAATCATGTGAAACTTTTAGGATGCTGTATTGAAGGTTCTCAGAAGATTCTTGTTTAGGAGTATCTCTACAACAGTAGCCTTGACAAATTCCTTTTTGGTAAGGCTTCATGAAGTATCTTGGGTTAACATGCTTCTCATTTACCTTGTTGGGCCCTGTTCCAGGGTTTTCATTTTAAGAAATCATCCTCTTGTTTTTCTAACAGAAAATACATCATACATCTTAATTGGAGATGACGTTTTAACATAATCCTAGGGGTTGCTAAAGGACTACTGTACTTGCATGAAGACTCTAATATCAAAATCATTCATCGAGATATCAAAGCAGCCAACATTTTACTGGACCAGAAGTTCCAACCAAAGATTGCAGATTTTGGTTTAGCAAAGTTATTCTCTAACACACAGTCTAGAAACCCGGTAAATATTCAAGATCAAAATAATGATTTAATAGAAAATAAAAGTAATTAAATTAGGCTAGCAGTAGATAAAATATTTTCCTTATGATTGTAATCATTATCAGTGGATACATGGCACCAGAGTATGCAATGCAAGGACAGTTATCCATTAAGGTAGATGTCTATAGTTTTGGTATTCTTCTTACAGAAATAATTTGTGGAAGAAGTAACAATAACATTGACTCGTTGATTGGGCAAAGTACACTAGCAGAGGTAAACTCGGCTCTTTAGATCTAAAGCTTGCATTAAACACTGTTAGTGTTAACTTTTAATTCAGATTTTAAAAGTCATTACAGAATTTTTTTTTTACTTTTTTATGTCAGATATGGAAACTGTTTCAAGAGGGCAACATTTGTGATATAGTTGATGCAAGCATAAAATTTAATTGTGTTCAAGAACAAGCAATCAGGTTCATAAATGTAGCGCTTCTATGCACGCAAGCAAATGTAGAGTTACAACCACCAATGTCAAGAGTGTTGTGTATGGTTTTGGATGCCTACGTCACTTTGCCATATCCAACCATGCCTCCATTTGTGAATTTTAAGTCACTCTGATTCCAGCTCTGGGAACGGGGATTACACACCCACAATACCCAGTGGTTCAGAATTAAGTTTAACACTCCCTCGATATCATCATGTTAGTGTGCCCAATAAGTTAAGCCGTTTGTTTGAAGGATACGTGTTCTTTCCAGTTTGGAAATTCACATTTCTTTCAAAGTTTGAAGAATACATGGAAATCAAGTGACGATTGAACAAGTGCAATGTAGCATTGTAGTGGTCCTAAGTGGGCACGCTTTTTTTTTTTTTATGTTCCTTTTTACGTTGTGGACGATGGGCGATGCAGTCCGTCCTTATCATTGATTTATGGACAACTTCAAGATTCGTAGATCAAATGCATGAACGATTTCTATTGAAATTGAAATATCAAGGGTTTCTTTTTCCTTGTAATATGCAAGTACAATCTATAAGTTTGTTCATTGCTGAGATAATTCAGGTGGATGTGAGTGATGAATGTGGCATTTTAGCAGGCCGTACGATATTTACCCTTCTTTGTTACATACTTTCATATGATCAAATTTGATTTATTTGTTTAATATACAAATTTGTACGTTAAAAGTTAAAATTTAAATCACATGGCCAGGGACTATCTTTTGGATGGGCTTGAGGGTACAAAAGAACAACAATCTATTCTGACTAAAGCTATGCTAGTCCACTTTGATGGACTAATAATTTTTCATAGGGACATGATTATGATGCTTACTTTGTTGGCTTAGCTTGCTTTGCTGAATAATTTTTAGATTTAAGAGCAAGAATGTATAATGATGTAAAGCCTGGATCATGAGACTTCCTTTATATAACAGTTTCATCCTTTCATATATATACATATAAAATCTTCTATTAAAAGAAAACTGTAATTAAGGAAGGTTATCACGATGCTCATGATGTTTTCCTAAGTGGAGATTATAATTATCATGTTACAACCACCTTTCCTTCCAAACAGAGATGTTATAGTATTACAACAACAAAACTCAATTACATAATAGAAAATATATAGTGGCCAATGAGACTTTTCAAACTTCATGAATTTATGAGGGCTATAAGATTATAAGATAGGTATTATTTGTTCATTTGTAAAACAGTGGAGATCGGTTCATTGTGCTATTGGTGATGAAAACATCATGAGCTAAAAATTTTGTGAGTTGTTGCTCTTGTAAGTTTGTCCATTAAAGTGGCATGGAGTGTTTATTAAAGATGGCAGTGGAGGAATGTTACACTTTCATTTTAGATTTAGTGGGCAACTCTAATATACCATGGCCTATCTCTAAGTGCATAAGGAGTTATTGTAAATTGTGGTAATAGCCTAATCATAGTACTTAATAATGTACAATGAGTCTTCTAAGTACTTATGATCCCTTTGTTGAGCACATAGAGTTATAAGTAAACTAAATCTCATATGAGTACTTATCATATTCTATTGTAGGTAAAGTCTAACTAGTATTGTTTCTGGTTCTCTTTTGTCTTCATAATTCCTTATTATTGTGTTTCGACCATCTATATCACTAGGTTGAGTTCATAAGAACTTATTGTATTTCAATGGTGTTGTCCCTTTCTCTAGTAATGCTACAACTTTTACATTGTCCAAGAGCCTTTTAGCATTGTGAGTTCTCGAATGAACTTATACCATAGTTAGGGATTTGCTTTTACATGGGTTAGTCCATGTTAGTTTTCTTCAATAATCCATAGCTAGGGAACGACAATTATCATCAACTATCTTCTTCTTGGAACTTGGCTTTGTGAATTCTTTTCCTTTGCCTTCTTGACTTTTACATTGCCTTTTTGGCTTTGTGAAAATTTAATGACTCAGAGTGCATACATTGCCTTTAATGGTAAAATTTACTCTACTTATTACATCATGTGGGATGATCATTTCATTTTCTTTAACTTACTTTATTGTACATATTGACTACCAATCGAGACTCTTCCTTCCTATTCGTAATTAATAGTAAAGTACAGATGTTTGAATTTCTAATGCTACTTGGTTCTCTCCTTACAGTGGGGCTAGTTGTTTATAATATGTAATTTGCTTATGAATCATGTTGATTATAAGAATGAAATGGGATTGTGATTAGCTTACATCCTTTTATTAAAGTAGGATCAACTTTAATGTTTAATGGCCTATAGTTTTAAGATAGAGTAGAAATCATTTGAATTTGATAAAATCTCTTGGTAAAATCATCTTCTTATTTTAATACTTCTTCATTTCTTTTCTCTTTTTATTTATACATGTCTTTTCTTTCTTGTTCATTTGGTACTAACATTACTTCATTTGAGTTATGAGTTATGAATCAATATCTATATTTAAATGTATGAGTTATTATAAACTTGAATAATAGACTAATTATAGAATGTAATAATTCCTATGATTTTAAGTACCATAAGTCTCATAAGTGCTTATGATCCTCTATGTTTGATTAGTAGTGGGTAGTTCCAACACACAACCATATGAATCATAAGCATTGCACTAGCAATCTAGTTAGATTCCATGGACTTAGTTCCTAAATGCACTAATGAGCAAACATAATAACCTAGAGATGTGATCATTATCTTCTTGGCTTTTCTTGTGTAAGTGTAAGTGTATAGTTAAGTGTAAGCCAAGGCATATGATTTATATTTATATTTACATTTTATTTTATTTTATCTAAGTGTAAAATAAGAGAATTAATTAAGGATTAACTACTTAACTATCTAGTGTCTTAATCTAGTTATCCTAACATAAGCATCCAAGCCCACTTTCTGTGCACATTCTAAACTTGCTCTAACGCTATTGGGTTACCAAGTGCCTATTGTTGGGGGTACCAAAAAACCACTACTGGGATTACCAAATGTTAAGTGGTATGCTTGAAGTGGTCGTACTTATGTGTTGTTATTAAATTCATTAACTTATCACTAACATTATTGAAAAAATGCATGAGTAATAAAGTGCACAAAAGAAAACATTAATATATTCTTAAGTATTCTAAGAAAATCCAAGAATCTCATCTTTATTGTTGACACATCAAACTATTTAGGTACATTGATGCTCAAATAAGGATCCGTACAATCCTTGAACTTCTACTACCAGCACTGAAAATATATTCCAATTCTAGGCTCAGAAAACTACAAGACTTCAACTATGCTATGGACTTAACATACCATAAATGTAGTGGGTACATGCATTTATATCACCAAAGAAAAATAAAACACCCATGCATCTACGTTGACACATCTAATCATGCATCAATGGGGCTACATCAACGGGGATGTGTCAACACATGCTAGTTGACACAACCCATCAAGTGATTCATCATACCCCTGTGACTAAATGAAAACTCATCCTCGAGTGAACAAAAATTGGATCAAGCTTCTTACAAAGTTGGAAAGGTATGAAATTGTGAACTTATTGACTCTAAGTGCTAGATTGTACAAAATTATAATAATTACAAAAATGGGTGTTCAAAACAACAAAATTAAACACCCCTACACAAATGAACTACTGGAACCCTCTAATTTTTGAAGACCAGATGAAGATCACATAGTGCTAGAAGGTGGAGGCTCTTGGGATGTGAAAGGATCCTCACCAAGCTTTGATGCTCATGGCGGTGGTAGCTCAAATTGAGGTTGTGGTTGCGGTTGTCCTACTGCAACTATTGCTTTGGTGGAAGGTGAAAGGCATCAAGCAGTGCCTTCATCTTCTCCTCCTTACTCTATGGATCATACACAATCCACATAGCTTTACTAATGTGGGCCGGTATGGGGACGTCCCATAGACAAGGCATTGTTGGGAAAAATTTCTTAACCTTGACAAAACATGCTATGAATTATTTACATTTGATGTCAAATGTCTTTACAAGGTTCTAAAATTCATGGTAGTTGTTTATCCTTCTAGTAAAGTTCTCAGTGATTGATCATTAATTAGTAAATCAACTCCTAAGAACTTGAAGCTCTACAGTAGCTGTTTCCAACTTTTGCTTGGTGTCCTTCTGATGCTTAAACTTAGCCTCATAGAGGAGGTATGGCTAGCCTCTTACTTTTCTAACTCTGACCTTGGCATTTTAGTTGTCAGCATCACCAAGTTTTCATAATGAAGTTTGGAAAGCTCTATGTATTCTATTAGTTCTTTAATTTGCAACTCTTTCAAGTGAATCTCTACTTTAAAGTAAGCATTCAATTTGTCAAAGATTGATTACCATACATTGGCTCTCTACTGGAGTTTCCAAAGGGCCTCATTCATTTTCACCTTCTCCAATTGAATTTCTTTTTCATTTACCTCCTTGAGAAGTCCTACGTGATCACTATAGTGATTTTTTACTCATTCAAACTTCAAGGCCTTATTTTTCCAACAACTACCTTAATGGCCTTTTTCTAGCAAAGTGCCTAGACTTTCTCCATTGATAAATTCCTAGTCTTAATTGTCAACCTCCTTAGGTCCATGTTCATATTGGCGAGCTACTTTTGTTGCTATCTCACAAATTCAACCATCTAGACTTTTTGCTCCTCGACATTGCACAAGTGGTGGATGTGTCTGGTCAAAGTTAGGTTCTCCCTATGGACTTGCACCAAGTTGTTATTAGTGTGGGTAGCAATTGCTTTCGATAAGGATGCATCAAAGATTTCCATATTCCTGGCATTCTTAACCTCTTTTAATTAGTTCTGAAGCTACAAGAAAGCTTCATCCCATGTAATGACTTGGCTAAGAATGGTAGAATTGGCCAAGAGAGCTTTCAGTTTTGCAACTCGATAGCCAACTGCTAATTTTTAGTAGTGGTTGTCTCAATTTGAACATTTGTAATGATGATCTTACCCTTGGTGTCTAGAATCTTTGACTAGATAGCTATGATTCTTCTTGGAAGATCAAAGATCTCCAGAAGTAGTTACCCAGTTCCTACTAGTTGGTCCAATACTTCTTCATGTTTGGCTATGCTTAGCCTCCCACTTGCTACTCTTGTGGAAACTTGCACATCGCTAAGTGTAGCAATTCTAGCATAGCTACTATAGAAGTTTTGAGAGCCTTTGGTACTCGATCAGCCACCATCATTGCCATTATTTCCTCTTCATGATGCTACATCACTAGGACAGTTACCTCCTCCCCCTACTCTAGGTGCATTAAGAAAGTAACAACATTTCTAGAGATCTCCAGGAAACCTATTGTCTAGGGATGGACACCATCACTTCCTAGGCACTTAGATTGAATCTTGTGGGTATCTACATGCATTATGTTAAAAATAATGAAGTAGTCTCTTCGAGTTAGCTTACTGTCTTGGTTACTTCGTTAAGATGGTTCAATGCTGGCTAGTAGACTAATGGCTCTCCACCTCTTGCTTCTTCCTCCTACTACTATAGGGTTGTTCACAAAGCTTTCTCATGCATTCTATGGCTTCACAAGCCTTTGGCATTATTTCTATAGCGGATGGTGGTGGTGGCCTCTCCTCTTCAAGTAGCTTGACAAGTGCTTTGTCCTTCATCATTTCCTATCAAGATGTAGTAGGAGCATGATGGAGCATGTAATTTGTGTAATGAGCTATATCTTCCCTTTCCCATTATTTTCTAACTAGGTATGGAAAGGAGAGTGTCTTCCACCCTCACTCATTCTCTTTGAAATGTTCTTCAACCTCCAAGAAGATGAGTTGGCAAAGGTTGACCAGAAATTTTTCACTTAGAGTAGCACATGCATAAGCAGAGAAGTTAGTGACCTTGCATAGCCTCACTATTAGGTTTAGATGATAGGTTGCAATCTTAAAGTAGATTCTCTCCACCTTGGTAACTGCACTGTACTCCTTACGGTTCATCCCATAACACTGTTGGATCCATTCCTTTTTAACTTATGGATTTGCTTGTGTGGGAATCTCTACCAATGTTGCCCTGATGTTAGCTAGTTCGAGGACCTCTGCAATGGCCTCAACCAAATAGAACATGATGATGTATTTGGCACAATCTACAATCACAAACATAGCCAAGGATTTACTTTGATACTTGTACCTATTTGGGCTAGTTACACTTAGGCTAATTCATGATCATGGTAGATATATTATTTCACTATTATTTTATTATTATTTTATTCCATTAGCTACCCAAGTTTGTTAGTGAGGTTTAACTTATGTGGATTGGTGAATTTTAATATTATTTTATTAGTTAAACAATTTAGAAGTTAGAAACATTTCAAAAAAAATTTCATCATAAATCATAGGTTTGTGATCCTCACAATGTAAAGCTCACCTCTAGTAGCTCAAGGGTCAAAGAACAAGTTGAATTGGACAAGCGGTTAGGAAGTTATGGTGTCAAGAATGTTTTAGGCTCTAAAAATTGCAAAACTCCTCTAACGTTATGATGCAAATGTGAAATTTTGGTTAAGTCCTATCATGTATTTATACTATTTTTTTTGTTATGTCAATGCATTAAGCTATGTTGACGAGGATGCATAGACATAGCCAAAGATAAAAATTTTCACATTGAAAAAACCATGGAAAGAAAAAGAGTTTTGCCATAGAATTGAGATCTAAAGGAAACTAGAAAAGCCTAGAATAAGGAGAAATAAGTGAAGAGGGCTAGGAATATGTTTCGAAAGGAGACGTGGTAGGAGGTAAATTACTAAGGACTGTAAAAACTAGATGCTCTGAGGTGGAAAACAAATATTTTGAAAGAAAAATGACTAGAGGAAAACCATCCTAACCAAAGAGGATGTAAGTGGATTCTTCCCATAGCAAGCTCATGCACTTAATGCCCTTGCATGTCCTCATACTAAGGAATCTGTGAGCCTCAATGATGATTAATGGTAATGAATTGTTAAAAATTGAATCATAGAAGAAACCATCAAAGAATTAAGATTTCTTAAAATGAACCCTTTAATAAAACATGATAAGAGACAATGAAATGGTAAATGAAAAGAACTGGAGGATGAGAGAGAGAGTATGGAATGGAGTTTTGCATCATGGTCACATGAAGTCCCTTGTCGATGATGTGATTAATATGACCTAATAATATTTCATCCTTAGTTAGAGTCAAGACCATCCACTTTCAATGACTTCGCATTGGCAAATTAAGACTATTCCACTCCCAAAGTACAGGAACATCACCAAAGATCACTCACCATTCCAAAGAAAGAAGAAAAAAGAAGTAGGAAGTGAAGAGGCCCTTAGTTAAAGGGTGCCTTCGGGTATGGGTAACATATCTTTCTATCCCCATAATCAGTGCTTATGATCCATTATTATGTCTAAGGGGTGTGCTTTGAATTTCCATAGTTTTTTTTTCATATGGGAACCACAATGCAAAGACATTACTTTCTATTTATTAGTCAATGTAGGAATGATGAGGAATCAACAAGAATACTCATGAAACTCCATATGGTATGTGGGTACAAAAGGTGACAAATCCCCTTGAAGCCACACCCTTCTTCATCCACTTGATTGTTCCAAGTCTAGAAAGTACCAAGGTCACAAATTCATTGTAAGTTATTATTAAGAAGGAACCTCATACTTCTGAAATGAGAAAACACCGTAGAGGTATGTGGAATAGGTGGATGATGTGAACTCACTACCTGATATCATGAGAAAACCATTGTTTCATTAATCAATGTCAAAATTCTAGGATGAAATCTAGTCATTTGGAATGAAGTAAATAATACAATTTAATAAACCACCATCAATAAGCAGTTGTGTTTGGCACCAAAGTCATAATGGTAAAAAAAGAAGACACATAAGAAATGTCCAAATAAGGAAAAAATATAAAAAAAATTGTAAAATATTCAAGAATATGATATATGTATAAATAACAGTGTAAAACAAAAAGGCTAAAAAATTGAGGAGAAATTCATATAATTATTAGCATGATGGCCATCTTTTCCATGATTGAGTTGGAAAGAAAAGATCCAAAAGATTGAGCCTACATGGTCATCAGATGAGGCATTCTTTTCACTATTTTTTTTTTGCTTCAAGGAAAGGTTTAAGTTATTGGTTGTTGACCAAAAGTATCTTACTTGAGCTATTAGGATGGTATATCATCATGGCCCCAAATGGGAGAGTTTTATATATGATGTAAGGTCCCTTCCATAGCTTTTGAAATTTGGTACATTGAGATACATATGTGGAGTTTTAGTAGAGCACCTTATCTCTTGGTAAAAATGTTAATTTGCATATCTTAAGGTCATGACATTGTTTGTTATGTGCCTTGTTCACTTCATTCAATGATAAGTCCACTAATCTATTCTCGTGTTGAGAATCATTAGTAGCTCTCTTTGGGCTAGACTTAAGTCCAAGTCAAGGTTACAAGCTATTGAACATATACAGAGCTCAACTTGGATGGGCAATGCTGGAAGTTTTTTGTACATGAGATCATAGGAGAAATACCTAATAGGAAGTTTCCATGTTGAACGATAAGCCTAAAGGAGATCGTTAAGTTTACTACTCCAGTCCTTCCTATATTTACTAACTATTCATGTTATTATTTTAGTAATTTCCCTAGTAGTGACCTCAACTTGACCATTATCTTGGGGGTGGTATGAAGTTGTTAATTTATGTTCAACACCCAAGTGTTGCATGAGCTTTCAAAATTTGGTACCTATAAAGTGTGTTCCATTATCAGAAATTAGTGTTGGTGGTACACCAAACTTATTGACAACATTTTATTATACAAATCTTGCCACTGTAGAGGATGCATAGACAAGGACGGCAGCAACTTCAGCCCATTTGATATAGTAGTTAATAGCCATGATGATGTAAGCCTTTCCATTTGACATAGGGTTGATGGACCTCATGAAATCAATCCCCTAAAGATCAAAAGGTTGTAGTTGTTGGATCCACTATTGCGGCCCTTCCATGCATGTGGTCATCCCTTCATCATATTGGCATCTATCACAAGAATGAAAGTAGTGATGCACATGGGCTAGTAATATCCTACCATGAGGATCTTAATTTCCATCCTCCTCCTAGCATAGTGGCTCCTACAAGGGCCTTCATGTGCATCCTAGAGGACTTGATGTTGATCTGCATCAAGGACACACCATTGAACAAAGCCATCTGCACAACTCTAATAGAGGTTTCCCTTGATCTTCATGAAGTGTTTGGCCTGATGGAAAAATTGTTGCTTCTTCTTGTGATCCCATTCTTATGGCATTTTTTTGAGTGAGTATATAAGTGAGGATGTTATCATGCCAGTTTATTTCCTTAGGAGTTTGATAATTAATAGCACTAGCAAAGAAGATTTCATTAGGAAATTGATCACATAGTGGGCTCTCATCCTTTTTGTGGTTTCATCTCAATCAAGACAAGTGGTTAGCTACCACATTCTCGGTCCCTTTTTGATCAACCATCATTAAATCAAATTCCTAGAGGATCACGAGTCATCGTATGATACAAGGGCTCACCATTAGCTTATTCATCAGAAATTGTATGGCATTGTGATTAGTGTGTATAAACACTTTGTATTAAAACACATAGTGCCTAAATTTCTCTAACATGTACGCCACTATCATAATTTCCTTTTTAGTAATGGTGTAGCTAAGTTGTGCACCCATAATGCTTCCACTTGCATAATGGATGTAATTTGGATGTTTTTGATCATCCATCTATGTAAGCACAACCCCCAAGACATAATTGGATGCATCTATCATGATTTGAAATGGCCTAAACTAGTCTAGTGCTCATAGAATCATAGTTTCTATGAATTTCTACTTTATTTGTTAGAATGCATTTTCACATTCCTTGGTTTGAACAAATGGTGCATCTTTCTTGGTAAGCTCTACCAACAGCTTGATGATCTTCAAGAAGTTTTTGATGAAGCATTAATAATAACCAATGTGGCCAAGGAATGACCTCACATCCTTCACTATTTCTAGTTGTCTAGTTATTCCTTGGATGACCCTTATTTTTTTTTGTCCACCTCAATCCCTTTATTTGAAATTTAATGTCCCAAGACAATGCCCTATTGGACCATGAGGTGGCTCTTCTACCAATTGAGCCTTAGCTTTGTCTCCATACACTTTTTAAGAACTTGCTCAAGGTAGTCTAATGCTTACCTAAGTGTAACCTCATAGGTAGAGAAGTCATCCATGAAGACTTCTACCTTGCTACTAATCTATTGCTAGAAGATGCTAAGGACCAATCATTGAAATGTGGTGGGAGTATTGCATAAGCCAAAGGACATCTTTCAATATCAAAAGTTCCGCAAGGACTTGTGAATGTTGTCTTGGCCTAGTCTTCTGGAACAATCTAGATTTGATTATAGCCACTATAACCATCTAGGAAGCTGTAGTAACAATGCCCCATTATGGTATTAAGTACTTAATCCACAAATGATAAAGGGAAATGATCTTTGTAGGTTGGCATATTTAATAGTTAAAAGTCTATATAGACTTTCCACTTTTTTCTCTTCGTTGGCACAATACAAGTGGGATAACCCACTCACTATTCACAATTAGATAAATGAATCTAGCTTTGAGGAGTTGTTCAATCTTCTCTTTGATGATCTACTTGAGTTTTTGGTTCAAGCATCTTTGTGGTTGTCTCTTTGGTTTGATGGTGAGGTCTATATAATTTCTATGTTGGCATATCCTAGGATCAATTCTTGTTAACTTAGGATATAACAAGCAAAGGTTATCGGCCATTTGTTCACAACTTCCAACAATTTCCTTTTTTGTTTTGGAGTAAATGTGACATTGATAATTCAAGGGGCTCTTGCTTGAAAGTTTCAAGGATATCAAACTCTCCCTAATCAATCTCACTTTGGACATCAAAGAGTCGGTGATGGAGCTACTCTAACTTATCCATGTCTTCATGATAGAAGCTAGTGAGGCTCTTTGCTTTTTCCATGCATATTATGAATCTAACCTCATTTTTTATTGTCAACCAATAAGTGCCCTCCTATTTAGTGATTGCTACATATAGGTACCTTTAAATCTTTATGATCTTTTCATACTAACTACATGCTTGAAGTGATGTGCCTTTGGTGGTTCATAGTCTTTGCATGCAATGGCACCTTGTGTCACTATACGCGATGCATGGAACTCTCTTCTTCTTGATTTTTCCAAATTCATTTTTCTTGAAAATCTCCAAGAAAAGGTCTTTGATTCCCAACCTTACATCTATAGTACTTATCCATGCTTTTCCCATGATGATAGGAAAGTCCCCTTTGTTGTTTTCCACATGGGTCACCAAAAAATTAGCAGGATATGACCACCCACAAATGGTGGTCATGATGTGCTCCACCAATTCTAAAGGAATAGTGATGGATTGATTTTCCTGCTCTAGTATGATGTTGCTTTTTTTTAAGGGGATAGGTTCCAAGCTTTGTACATCTCCTATGAAATTAAGTTAACTCCAAAATTTTAATCCAAAAGAGCCTTACATGGTTCATTTCTAATGATCTGCAAGTAAATAAAAGGACTCCCAAGATGAGATCTCTTCTTGGAAAGAAGGTCTATCTTGATTCAATTTGTGACTACATGGGTTAACATGATAGTATGTAATTGAGGGACACTTTGGTTTGAAGGTTAGTCAATGGAAATTTCACAGGTTGAAATAACAGGGTTAATAGCCAAAGGTGTTTGTGAGGGCTTTATGGGATTGTTAGTTTTGAAGAATACCCTCTTACAAGGATTGGATTCATAACCACTCGATTGAGGAGCCAACTCCAAGTTTACCATCCTCGTTGCATTTCTTTACTATGGATGGGTAGGTATGTCACCCTACATGGATGGAGCAAGTGGTAGAGGAGTTAATGATGGTGGTGCAGGAGTGGATGGATCTTGAGTAGGATAGAAAGAAAATGGGGACTTACCTCTTGGAGAAGGTGCTCTATAGTATATTGGAGGATAGTAGTTGTGTGGGAAGGAAGCATGACTAGAAGAATCATATGGGGAGATATATTGTTGAACATAGTACCCATAAGGATCAGGTTGGTGATAAGGAAATTACTACCTTGGAGGTGGCATTTCCCTTGACTATGGGTGTTGCCACTACTAGGACTACTCTTAACGTTGAGATGGCACTCCACCCAAATAGTAAGCTTGTTGGTGAAATTGCTATCGATAGTTGCCTTATGGATAAGACAACCTCCTAGGTGCTTATCATTTTGCCAATTTAGGATTTAAAGCATACATCCTAGATTCTTATAAGTGTGACAATATGGGGAAACATTCCTTGGGATGTTCATATTGGTAGATTTCACACCCCTTATCATCAAATTTTGAATCTACATCCTCCTCTACTGATGCAACTTTACCCATATCCTTGCGACATTTACATTTAGCATCTTTTTTCTTCCTTCATTCACGACCACTACCTCCTTGATTTCTACATTCCTTTGTAATCTTGAGAGAAATTTGAAACTTCTCATCTAAGGAGTCCCACATCTTATCAACCTTAGCTCATACTTCAGTAATGAATTTTTAGATTAGCAAGGTTTTTCTCTACACCACTTCAACAAGTGTTTTCTCCTCATCATTCTCATAGAAATAAACCTCTCTCTTGCATATGAAGGGTTCTTTGTTGTATTATTCTATATTTTTCAATTCTTTTAATTCTCCTTCCTCTTTGACCACCTACTCTATAAGCCTTTCAATTTGATGGGTCCTTAGATGTAAAAGTCATCCTTAGGCATAGATCCCAAGGATTCTCCTTATTTCAGTTCTAAGCCCATCCATGATATGGCATAGTTGATCCCATTGAGAGTATCCATGGCCTACCCATGGCCACATCCAAGGACTTGTGAGTGCCTTGTTTCCACCCTTGGATTTGCCTCCTTAAATTGGATACTCTAGAGTACATATGGTATTTGTTATTGAACACCTTTGGCATCGTACTCCATCACCAAATAGATTTTGATTCCAAGGATTAGTACTAGCTTTCTTCTTCCTTTATGAGTGTCCTTGAGAATAGTTTTAGCTTTTGCTATTCATTGTCCACATTTTTTCAGGCACAAGCATCATCAAAGACTTGCAAATGATTTTGTGGATTTGAATTATATCAATTCTTAAACTTGGGGCTATTGTTCATATTCAGTCATTTAATGCAGCTATCCTTCAAGTGCCTAGTGAAAATTCTCATAACATCTGAAATATTTAACATATTTCTAGTAGCTAGTAGGGATTCACGTAGTCATAATAGTCTCTGTGGCCCTTGCCATGGCCATGATGCCTACAATGCATCTTGTTGTATCTTGATTCTCTGTGATGCTCATCCCCTTGCTACTTTTCATGCCCTTGGTTTCTATTGCCATGGTAGAATCTAAGATCATTCCTTTCCCACCATTCATCTCTATCACGATCTCTGCTACTTCTTCCATGATCTTCACCTTTGCTTCTCCTATTAGAGTTTGAGGAGGAAGACATTAAGGATGATGATGAAGGTGAAGAGGAAGGAGAATCAACATTGGAATGATGCCTACTACCTTCTCTTCTTTAGTCCCTACCCCAATCACCATGTTTATCTTTCTCTTGGTGCTTGCCATTATTCTTTCCTCTAGATGAAAGGCTATGAATGACATCCTTCAAAATCCCTTAAGCTTGAGACCCATTCTTCTTGTTAACAAGGTTATCCATAATTGGCTACAACCATTGGTTAAGGGTCTCGCCATCAAAGAGAGGGGAATAATCTATGCATTAGGAGACATCTGAAAAGAAGTTCTCACATTGTTTGTGGGTTTGAAGAAACAAGTGTTTAGGAAATATTTTACCTTTTGAGGCCTCGTATTGAGCTTTCATTTGTAGATCTTTCTTTTGTTGGACCTTTGTAGGATGATAATCTTGATAAGCATGGTTCGGAACCTCAGACTTCACATTAAGTTTGGCAATGCCCAACTTGATGAGATTGTTCAATAGCATTGTACAAAAAAATCAGTTAAGAGGCAACACAATGTTGCCTTCCATGTTCCTCCATCGTAGTTGCTCATCCTAATGTAGGATGAAGGTGCAATTTGAAGTGTAAGCATTTGAATGAGTATAGACAACTTTGAACTATTGGGGCACTTGTATCTTTTGGCATTCTTGCCTTTGATTGGGTTCCCTTATGAATGGCAGTGGGGTATCTTCCCTGTGAGAAGAAGTCATATCAGTGATTCTTCAAAAATAGTGTATATTTGTTATTAGTTTTTATCTTAATAGTTTAGCATTAGTTTCCTTTACAACATTGTTATATGTTTTCACTATCTTTCCTATGTAGCACACTTAGCTAACCAAAGCCCCTGACAACAACATAAATGATGAGCAGCAAGTAGTTCCTACATCCAACCATACAAATCACAGGCATTTCACTAGCAATCTAGTCAAATTCTATGGACTTAGTTCCTAAATACATTGATGAGCAAAGATAACAACTGAGAAACATGATCATTGTCTTCTTAGCTTCACTTATGTTAGTGCAAGTATATGGTTGAGTGTAAGCCAAGGCACATGATTTATATTTATATTTATATTTTATTGTATTTTATCTAAATGTTAAATAAGAGAATTAATTAAGGACTAACTCCTTAACTATCTAATGCCTTAATCTAGCTATCCTAACATAAGCATCTAAGCCCACTTTTTTATCGCATCTTGAATTTGCTTTAACATTATTGGGTTACCAAGTGCCTATTGTTGGGCATATCAAATAACCACTACTAGGATTACTAAGCGTTAAGCAGTATGTTCGAAGTGATTATACTTATGTGTTATTTAATGGATTAACTAATCATAAACATTAATGAAAAAAATACATGAGTAATAAAGTGTACAAAAGAAAACATTAATCTATTCTTAAGTGTTGCAAGGAGTTCTACGAATCTTGTGTTTATTGCTAGCACATCAAAGTGTTTAGGTACATTGATGTTTGAATAAGGGTTCATGCAATCCTTGAAGTCCTACTATAGGCACTCAAAAAATATGCTAACTCTGGTCTAAGAAAACTGAAAAACTTCAGCTATGCTATGGAGTTAACATGCCATAAATGTAGTGGGTATGTGCATTTATATAGGCAAAGATAAATGCTGCATCAACACATCTAACCATGTGTCGATAGAAATGCGTTGACAAGGATGCATTGATGCAGCCCATCGAGTGATTCATCAATGTGAGTACAAAAAGCTACAAATAAACTAAATCTTAAATTAGTACTAATTATATGCTATCATAGCTAGACTATAACTAGTATTAGTTTTGGTTCTTCTTTATCTTTGTAATTTCTTATTAATATGTTTGGGCTATCCATACCACTAGGCTAAGTTCATGAGAACTTCTTTTGTTTCAATGATATTGCTTCTTCTTCTAGCAGTGCTATAACTTTTACATTTGATGAGGAAGAATTTGGATTTATTAATTTATTTAAATTAGTGGTGAACATAACTCGTATATTGATAGGTGTTTTGGATAATGTTGATTGGCAAACTAGTGGACTTGCTAATGTATCTCACCATTGATGATATGGAGACTTCTATAATTTCTTTTTTATTTTAGTTTGTGTAACAATGGGAACTAAGAAAACTATTTAGTTTTGCAATTATTTTTTCATTTAATTAAATTATGTTAAAGATATTACTTGCACAAATTTCTTATTATTTTTTGTATTAATACTTTATTTATTTCACCATGGTATACTGTAAATGTTATGTACCTACACCATTGTAGTACCCTATTATTTTCACTTATATAAATAACATTTGTTAATTTACTTGTTATTACTTAGTTATGGCTATTACTTGAGATTGTGACTAGTCATTTTATTTGATGCAATTCTTTGTGTATATTAAATATTGAGGTTGAGGTATTTGATATATGTCTTAGTCCTCTTCTCTATAAGTTTATGGTTGTTGGATTGCTCATTGTTAATCCAATACACTTCACATATTGTTAGAGCTAGTCAATGAACAACTATTTATTCAAAACTAAGAAATAGCCATGATGAAAATACAATCCTATGTTTTATTATCTTAGAGTTAAGTGTTAAAAGCCTCAAACTTTAAATGAAATTTCTACTATGGTGTAGGAACACCTCTTCCAATTCCCTTGTGCTTTGTCTTACAAGTTGTTTTATAGATTTTAGGCTTGAAGAAGACATGGACAAATGTGCCCTACTAATGTGTGTCTTCTTGTGGTTGATTTTTGTAGATGATGATTCTTGGATATTTTGGCATGTTTCAAGGTGTTTTCGGCTCATTTTGATGAGTTTAGGGGGTTTCAAGATTTATGGGACTTTTTTGGAGGCATGAAGAGGTTCTAGTCATCAAAATAGGCATTTTTGTGTTTAACACCTATAGGTGGAACACCCCACCAAAAATTGGGATGGCCTAGCTAAGATGATGTCCCAATCGTGATATGACATCTTGAGTGAGACATTTCACTAGAATTTGGGATGTCCCAGAAAAATAGCAAACGTCCCATCTGAGAGCTAGGTTTTTGCAGTTGATGTTCCAGCAAAGTTAGAGATGACCCATACAGATGGTGAAGCTTCCAAAAATGCCCATCCCGATTCTAGAAATAGTTGGAATGTGATGGAAAAAGATGGAAACAGCCAAGGAAAAGATGGAAACAACCAGGAAAAAGATGAGAAGACTTGAGAAACATCTAGAAAACCTCAAGATAAGTTGAGGAAAGGTTTTTAGATTTCTTATCTTTTGCTTTAACATAAATATTGATGTATTAATCATTGTTGTAGAATAAGAGAAAGTGGATGAGCACATTGGGTGAGTGCAATTGGTGATTATAGCTTCAAGATTAGCTTGTGATCTATTGGTCTATGTTCTATTCTCTTGTATCTCACTTATAAGTTCAAATCTCAGTGTTAGGGTAGTTGAAGAGATTTCTATTGGTTGTATCTTGTATTGAGAGCAGCCATTATGTGGTTGTAGAGTGTCATGCTCTATAATATTGATTAAGTATCATAGGTTTGGATGCTTGCGGATTTTGTAAACCTATTGTAATCTTCTAATAAATTAATTAAAGATAGCTAGTTTTCTTGTTTTCTAGCATAAGGTTTTATCTTTGCATAATATTTGAATTTAGTATTAGAAGGTGATTTATTATTAGAGTGAACCTACTCCAATGTTATTGGTATTAAAGCCTAGTTTTATTGTTGCTTAGATTTTGGTTGAGGATTTTGTCAATTTTAGATGATACCCAAGAAGAAACAAGTGCAAGCTTTGAATTGCAACATGGAGAGCATGAAGTCAACCTTCCAAATGATGGTTGCTCAATTGGATGAAGTAGCGTGAAGGTAGATAGAAATGTTAGTCTTAGTTGTATCTAGACCCATGGAGGTAAAGAACATATATGTTCAAATGATGAACTTTCATAGCCACATGAAGATGGAGTGGATGAAGAGGAAGGTCAATCTAGCTATGGAAGTGTAGGAAACCATGATCCAAGGATTCTGATGGGAGGAAATCCTATTCCTCAAATAACAACTCCAAGTGCTCCAATGACATTCAATACTTCTTCAAGCTACAAGGCCTATGAGAGTGTTGAGAAATGCTTCAAGACTTTCATACATGGAATTGAGGAGTTTTAATAGTGTAGATGGTACCAATGCTTTTGCAAGTTTGCTAAAGGCACTTGAGAAGCATTTTCAATTGGAAGAGATATCGAATAATGGTTCCTATTGATGAATCTAGATTAGAAGGTTTGGCTTCTACTTAGTGGAAAAAGGAATCACAAGGCTATGAAAGATGAAATGATAACTTATTAGAGATTGCGATATGATGAAATACAAGTTGAAGAGAAAATTTGAGTAGTCTCATTAGAGACAAGAAACCATTATGAAGTTTAAATTCCTAAGGCAAGGTGACAAGGATGTTATGGAATTTTAAATCAAATTTTGTGATCTATTCCATCAAGCTAAGGTAAACTAGGAGGAGTATGAACAAGGTTCAATCTTTTTAGGAGGTCTCAAAATGACGTACTAGCAAGAGTTGGTCTTCTATAAGCCAGAAAACCTTCATGAGGCTTATGAATTTACACTCAAGGCTAGGAACAAATTAGATGGATTCAAAAACAAGAGAAAATAAACTTCTAAAGGAAAGGAGAAGGGATCTAGATCTGATAAGGGATTCAAATCCAAATTTGAAGATGAGGCTAGCCAAGAAAAGAAGACTAAAAAAGGTGATGAGAAGGGTAAAGCCAAGAAGGACTAAGGCAAGGGAGGCAAGTTTCAAGGTTGAACCTCATCAAAACTATAGTGCTTCAAATGTGGAGAATGAGGGCACAAGTAGTGAAAATGTCTACATCAAAAGGTAGCCAAGGGTAAGGAAGTGCAAACCATGGAAGTAGAGGAGGCATTAAGCTAAGCTCTTTAGTGAAACAATCCTAATGCTCTAAAAATTGAGGATGTTTCTAAATTAAATTCATGTGCATTCATGGAGAATCCCAATAGAGGAGATGATCCTAATAGGAAATTGTTATTTTGGATTGGAGCTAGTTGTTTACTTATTGGGGAATTGATTCATTTTTTATTTATGGGGGAGCCTAAGAAAATGTTATTTCTTTTAGGATAGTTGCTAGATTCAATTTGGTAACTAATCCTCATTTGAGACCCTATAAGGTGCATTGATGGTCTAAAGATTTTTCCCAAGAGGTAAGGAAACAATGTATTTTGAAATTTCAAATTGGAAGTTTTCATGATGTTATGAAGTATGATGTGCTTCCAATAGATTGTGGTAATGTAATTCTTGATAGACCTTGGAATCTTGAAAATAATGCTCAGTTTGATGGAGCAAGAAATGTGTGGAGTGTTGTTAAACTTGATGGAATCCATGATCTAATTTCTATGATAGCTAAACAAGTGAGGTAATAATGCTCACTTAATGTTTCCTTAATCCTTCTAGGAGAGAGGGAATATGTTAAGGAACATGATGAAACCCATATTGGTTTTGTTGTCATGACAATAGTTGCTACTAATCATGATGACATTTCGGTTGAACTTTCTATAGGTATGCTAGGCCTAATGGAGAAATTTTCTAAGGTGTTTAATGGGAAATTGGATGGACTAGCACTAATGAGGAATGTATAACATCAGATTGCCTTCATTCCTGGTGCTATCATTCCAAATGAAAGAGCTTATCAAATGGTACTAAATCAAAGGACTAAATTGCAAAGGCAAGTAGAGGGGTTACATGCAAATGTCTTCATGAGGGAATCCATTTCACCTTGTGAAATTATAGTGATGCTAGTACCAAAGAGGGATACTAATGAATGAAGGATGTGCATTGATTCTTGGGTAGTGAATGGGATAATAATGAGGTACAGGTTTCCTATTCCAAGGATTTATGATATCCTTGATGTCCTTACCAATGTGGAGTTTTTTAACAAAATAGATTTGTAGAGTAGTTACCATCAAATCAGAATTAGGCTTGGTGATGAGTGGAAGACAACTTTTAAAACACCAGATGAATTGTTTGAGTGGTTGATGATGGCATTTGGGCTTACAAATGCACTTGATACATTCATGATGGTGCATGATGTATTAAAGGACTTGTAAGTGTTGTATTGTCTTTTAAAGGAAATTTATATGTATAGCTTTAATGAGGAATAGCACTTGGATCATTTAAGGATGATGTGCCTTAAGTTGGAAGAGTTATAACTGGTGATCAATGTTATGAAAAGTCATTTCTTCAAGATGGAAATCACATATTTGGGTTATGTGGTTTCAAAAAACTAAATTTGAATGAAAGCTACCAAGGTGAAGGCTATTAGGGATTGGCCAACTCCTAAGAATGTTGGTGAGGTAAGATCATTCCTTGGTTTAGTAGGTTTTTATAGATGGTGCAAAAAATACTTTAATGGTATTTCATGGCCTATGTTTGCTTTGTTGAATGAAAATAAGAAATTTAGATGGGATAATGAAACTCAAGTAAGTTTTGACTTGTTGAAAGAAAAGATTACCAGTGAACCAATGCTTGCAATTCTAGATTTTTAAAAGCTTTTTTAGGTTATGGTGGATGCCAATGGACTTACCATTGGTGTGGTACTTTCACAAGAAGCTAGGACTCTTACTTTCTTTTCTAAAAAGTTAAATGAGTCAGGGCAAAAATATAGCATATATGAGAAGGAGTTGTACACTATTCTTTAAACAATCAAGCATTGGAGAAATTACTTATTGTCCAAAGAATTCACTTTGATGACATACCACACAACACTTCAATTTCTAAACTCACAAAAGAAGTTGAGTGCAAAGCACATGAAGTGGATTGCATAGTTACAAGAGTTCAATTTTGTGTTGAAGTAAAAAAGTAAAAAAGCTAATGTTATGGCTTAAGCATTATCTAGGATGCATGTGGCGAATTTCAACATACTCATGTGGAAGGTATGACTAATTTTGCATCTTTGTATGAGCATAATATTGATTTTGGTTAGGTTTGAAGGAGCTTAAAAGAGCCATTGATGAATAGGATAAACTAGTGGAGGGACTATCATATTCAAGATGAACTATTATTTAATAATGGAAAGGTATGTGTTCCTAATTGTGATTTTAGGAAAAGGATTTTTTTTGAAAAGCATTGTACTGACATGATAGGTCATATGGATGGGGATAAAACATTGGAACTTATGGGTAGGTACTATTTTTAGCTTGCTATGGTAACATAAGTTTCAAAATTTATGAAGGAGTGCTTGACGTATTAGAACTTCAAAGGAGGTAAGGGTGTGGATGGATACTATATGCCTTTTCCAATTCCAAGAGGCCCATAGGCAAGTGTGTCTATGAGATTTGTGAGTGGTATTCCAAAGACAAAAAGTGAAAATGATGTAATTTTTATTATTGTGGATAGGTTCTTCAAGATGAAACATGTTATTCCATGCAACAAGATGAGTGATGCTTTTCATGTGGCAATTTTATTTTTCCAACATGTCATAAAGTTGCATGGTTTTCCTTTGAATATTGTTAGTGATAGAGACTCCAAATTTACAAGTCATTTCTGGAGGATCCTTTGGAAGATTTTAGGGGCAAAGTTGAATTTTTCTAGTGCATATCATCCATAATCTAATGGCCAAATAGAGGTGGTGAATAAATCCTTTCTAAATATATTGAGATATTTGTGTGATGAATAGTCAAACAGGTGGAAAAACATGTTCTATCATGCTAAATTTTCATATAATAATGCTTTTCATGTTGCTATTGGAAAAATACTATTTGAGGTAAACTATGGATTTTTTCCAAAGATGGTGGACACTTCGAAAAGATTTGATGGTGAAGCTTAACTTAGTGCTAATTTTGTGCAAGAGATGAGGAATCTCCTTGCACAAGTAAAATCCAATCTTGAGAAGGAGGATAAAGAAAGAGTCCTTTAGAGGAATGAGGGCAAATGGAGGTCTAATTTTGCTATTGGTAAAATAGTTTGGATGTAGTTAAAGAAGAAGTAGTTGAGATGTGTTAACTTCTCTAAATTGAAAGGGAAGAAGATGGGTCCTTTTAAAATCAAGGCTAAGATCAATGATAATGCTTTTGAGATTGATTTGTCCAACAATGTTGATATGTATTTTCTATTTAATATTTTAGGTCTTATGCACAATCATGGACCAACTAATGAGGAGACCATATAGGGGAGCATTGATGAGTTGAAGGGGGCTATTGATCAATCCAAGCCTTCAATGAAGAAGAAGGAAATTGTACTCAAGTGAAGGAAAGCTTCTAGCACTTGGGGAGTTAAGAGGAATGAACATTTGATCCATTGGGAGGATTAATACACAAATGATGTATTAATCCAAAAGACCAAACTTGTTGAGTGGAGGATCACTTCTACCTCTACTCTAATGTTCACATGAGTTCAGTTTTTGAAGGGTGGAAGAGGTAGAGTAGAAACACCTCTTTTGATTTCCCTATGCATTGTCCTACAAGTTGTTTTGCACATTTCAAGCTTGAAGAAGATATGGAGAAGTGTGTCCTACTAATGTATGTCTTCTTATGATTGATTTTTGTTTATGATGATTCTTGGAAGTTTTGACATATTTCAAGGTGTTTTGGGCTCATTTTGATGAGTCTATGGGATTTCAAGATTTATGGGAACTTGTTTGGAGGCATCCAGAGGTTCCAAGCATCAAAAAAAGCATTTTTGTGTTTGGCACCTACAAGTGGGACATCCTAGCTGAGACATTCCATCAAAAATTGGGATGTCCCAACTACAACATTATGAGATATCCCAACTATGATATGACATCCTGGATGAGGCATCTCACCAAAATTTGGATCATCTTAGGACTAGATGGGACATCCTAGAAAAAAGCAGATGTCTTATTTGAGAGCTAGGTTTTTGTAGTAGACATCTCAACAAAGTTAGAGTTGATCTAGATAGATGGGGAAACTTCCAAAAACCTTCATCCTAATTTGGGAAACAATTTCTTTTTCTTATATTTTCAATAGTTAGTCCACCTTTTTTTACTACTGTTCAACAAAATGTAACTTTAAGTAAGATTTCAGTTAAATGAATTTCAAAGAATTCTTTAATGACTAAAGAGAAGCACAATATTTGTTCCTAAGGTCTCATAGAAACATGTTATTGAGTTATATGGTTTCCAGATAGTTTTTTAGAATAAAAAATGTAGAGGAAGTCTATTTATTAGTGATTACATATCAAATCTTCAAAATGGATATCATGTTCTAAAAACTATAAACTAGAATTTTTTATTATATCTAGGAAATCACAAAGGATTTTTTGGATGGTTACAAAGCCTCAAGATATTTTTAAAGAAAGTTAAAAACATTACTAATGTAATACCCCAAGTAGATAGGGTGAACTTGAAAGAAAACAATCAGTAGATTATAGTTAATAGTATAATTCATTCAAATGTGAGCCAAAGATAAGCAAAATAAAAAAAATTTATGTTTTTCATTTTTTATGATTTATTTGCATAATTGGCAAATACATTCTTCTCTTAGTAAATTGATCCAACAACCTATCTCAATAAGGAGACGACAAGAGCTTATTCTTGCTCTAGCAATTTAATTTCTTAAATGAATACGAAAAGCTGAGAATAGATACTTTTAAGGACTAGATAACAAACCTCGTCCAAAAAAATGTAAATAAAAAAATGTTTTTCCCCTAATGTGATTAACCAAACTTTAACAAAGACTATTTCTTTTATAATTTTCCAAAAGATCCTCTATTACAATATTCCATGATTGAAATCATAATTTTTCTTGATGCAACCATTCATTATCTTCTTAGCATAGTTAACTTTCTACATGTGACTTAACTTCTAAGTATAAGTAATGAATTGGCTAAATGCTTCAACTTCAAGATGAAGCAAAGCTTCTTCTAAAGTAAGATACCATAAGTCCACATTTTCACTTGAAATTCACATACAAGAAATGGTTTTTGAACATGCTCTAATTATTTCCAATTATATATGGAAAGAGAAGATCCTCATATAATACACCCATATAATAATACAAGTTGGACAAGAGTGTAAGAAAATTTCCTTCTAATTTCCCATGCCAAAATTTGTTTCTTGCTACAATTATTTCTTACAGCAAATAGAGCTCACATGGCACTTGAAATCCTTTGAGGAACAACAGTATTCCAATTATAATTACTAGAAAATTTAACTACTAAATATTTATAAAATTTACATATATCAAGTCTTTTTTGTCCAAAGGAAAAATTATGATTTCCATTTCTAGTACTATGAACTAGAATTTTAGTCTTATCAATGTTAACTTTCATACCGAAATGGTTGTAGTAATCATGAAGAAGTTGATCATGTAATTTAATCTTATACCTAATTTTGCAATCAAAGCCACATTACCCATGAAGAGAAGCATGTTAAAAAACAATCCATTCACTAACATATTGTAATTAAAGGCATTTTGCATCCATTCCTCTAATTCATCTATGAATATGGCAAAAAATGTAGGGGACGAAGGACAACCTTTTCTAACTCTAACTAAGCTATTGATAATTGTCCCTTCTCTAGTAAGATTATCTTCAATAAGAATGATAAACATCTCATAGATTCTTTTAGTAGCAAAAAAGAGATCTTATGGAGTGTTAATGCTATCTAATCTCTTCTAAAGTTTATCTTAATTAACATAATCATAAGTTTTAGAGCAATTAACAAAATAGATAAAAGTTGTATGGCTAAGCCTTTTAATATGGTTCAAGATAGTTTAACTTCTAGTAATTTGTTTGTAGCTATTGGTCAAGATATGCAAATAATATTTTTTTGATAATGTTGATTCTATTGATAGGGTGAGGACCTCCTACCCCTTCAACCAATGTTAATCTTTTCATAAAATGTCCAATTTCCTATCCTAGAGGAGAGGTTTTTCAAGATTGGTTGTAAGGAAGAAAACCTGAAAAGGCATCCTCAAAATCATTAGGCCTTTCCTTTTTGTTGATTTAGAGGTTTATCTCTCTGTAGTTCTCCTCTTCTTTTGTATTCTGAATTTTTATCTTTAATATATATATATTTTGAGGTCCAACACCCATATGCAAAACATGATGAAACTCAATAAAAATAATTACTATATAACAATATTTTTAAAAGCCTTTTTTTAAAAAAATATTTATAATAACATAATTAAACTTAACCAAACCATGCATGCTTTGCAAGCATTAAAGAAAAATACAGTATAATGTATTAAAGATGATGTATTTAATAAATATTACATAAAGAAAGTCATGACATTTGTATTAATAATATTAGAAAAAAAATAGGTTCCATTTACATTAAGTACAAATATAATAAAAATCACCATATAAAAACATTTTAAAAAGTTGTTTAGAATTTGTAATAGGATTGAGTACATATATCGAAATCTTGCACTATGCAATTTTTTTCTTTGTAACTTCTATAAGCATTATAATATAACAAGATCCAAAAGATAGAGAGAAACCAAATACATGATAAAACCAATATAATGAGGAATCAGGATAAAATTACTCATCTTAACATCTTTTAAAAATAATTTTATAACATTAGTCATCTAAACAAAAAGATTAAGTATTAAATAAGAATTCTACCTATCTTATTTAGTTTAAGTAGGTCATAAAGATTAGACTATGAACAAAAACATTATTCATAGTTGAATTTGTTGTCTTTATTAACAATTTTCTCAACCTTCATGGTAAAAAGTAACCTATGATGAACGTTGATCTTAAAAATTTTTTATAAAAGTAATATAAATTATGTAAAATACACTAATTCTATTAGCAATAAAAATGTCAATGTGCCTTAAATTCTTTTGAACAAATAGTTTTGCAATATTTTCAACTACACCTTTAATTCCTTATTCAAACAATCTTGCAATATTCCAGCCTTTTTAATTTTTCCTTTTCCAATACAATTTTATTTTCTTCAATTTTTCCTACAATATTAACCAAATTTTCAATACTCTTCTTAAATTTTGGTTCGAAAATGTTTAGCACTTATGCTTTCTTATTACATCTACCTTTAAATGCTTATGTTCTATGTCTTAAATGCATTTTTTTAAAAAAATAGAAAACTTACTATTTTCTAGCTCTATGAATTTAGTTGGAACACGGTTTATCATTTTCATCAACATTTATAATATTTTCTTGGAGTTTAGATTCTAGTTTCCATTTTTCATTATGGCATGAAAGAAGCCCTACATGATTTGGATTTGTTCCAAGTACATCATTAATTTATTTAAAGTATAGCAAAAGAGCATTATTGATCTCATGTATATGATTTAGCTTTTCATGCTTTGTAAAACACTTTTTCAAATTGTATAATTTATCTTTGCATTGAGTCCATGACCTTTTATATTTACAAATTGTATTCACTTCCACTTATATAATTTTTTCCCAATGTCTTGGCAATATACTTCTAAGATTAACATTATTAATAAACACTTCAGCGTATGCAAAAATAAGAGCATTGATCTCTGATTTATATTGTGTGTTATCTTCTAGCACCATTTCGCTATCTTTTGGCATTGTTTGTGTAGAATTTAAAATATCATCAATGACAAAATATTGTTTGCCACATGATTGCATTTGTGTACTTTTTGTACCTTAAGTATCTTCTGTAACTATAATTTTAATCTTATTGCTTCTATTTTTAAAAACTATTTACCTCTCTAGTAGGGTGTGAATTCAAATACAGATAACTATAATTTTTGAAGGAAAGGAGAAACCAAAGAATTATTAAACCAAAGGTTAAAATTTTTCAATGCAAGTTACTAAAACAAACAAAGGTTTCTTATGTAACCATTTATAGGAAAACCAATGTTTTGTAATGGTTCCATAAATGTGGCTGTTATGGAAAACCAACGATTTTTAATGGTTCCATAAAAGTGACTGTTATGAAAAAATTAACAGAACAGTTACCACAAGAGTGGTATCATATTTGCCATTTAAATCGAAAGTTTGGTAACTAACATTTTTCTCGCTTAGAAATTGTTCCTAATGGGAGAATAAAGGCAGTGCAAGAAATCACAATAGTGTTACAATTTTGGTCCATATCACAAATGCTCAAAGTCTACATACACCATTGTTGTTGAGCATCGATGTGATAGAAGAATCAAAACACTCATCGCAACAAGTTCATGCAAAGGCATCAATGGTTGAAGGTCAATTTTGATTTATTTCTGCATCTTTGATTCCTTGTGCAATTTGGTTATTGTGTCATTTGGCCAATGTTTTCTACATAATTTTTTTCCAACATTTGGTATTAGAGCAAAGTTTGGTCTTTGTCTTGATGCTTAACTATATTTTTTTTGCCACTCTTATAATGGTGTCAAACTAGGACAAATTTTTCATTTGTTAATGGTGTTAAACTGGGATGAATTTGAGTCAATTTGATCATTGAATAGAAAATGTTTATTGTGGAATTATGTATGGCACTTAATTTGAATTTGCTATATGTGACAAAAACTAATAAATTTTTTAAAATAGATACATGGCTTTGAGAGTGGTGCCTAACTTGGAGTTTGTAGTATTTTGGATAGTTGGGTATTTTTATTTCCTTCACTTTTTTTTCACTTTGAAAACACTATCGAAAAAGT
The DNA here is from genome assembly GCA_015680685.1 of Gnetum montanum. NCBI lineage: Eukaryota > Viridiplantae > Streptophyta > Gnetopsida > Gnetales > Gnetaceae > Gnetum > Gnetum montanum. The sequence continues at coordinate 132,068 of MNCI01001254.1, forward strand.
TTATGGGATGGAGAATCCAAACAAGAGGGAATGGGCAGTGAGGTGCTTTGGCCTCTATCCTTGGAAAATAGGTTGAGAAAGGTCCCCAAGCCACATGGTAGAAAGTGCCCCACCTATAAGGGTGGACCTCATGCTTTAGAACATTAGTCGATAAGGCTAAGACATGTGTGGAGTAGCCTCTTTGTTCCCTACATAGGCTCTTTATGGCCAATCTTCCGAATATAGCTCCTACATTATTGTATATATTTTCTAATAGTATAGCTCTATCACATAACCTTTACATTGATGGCCACATTTATGCTCTAGTATGAGAATAAAGCTACTTATTATTAATGTTTCTAAAATAACTTATGTTTATTATCGTATTTTTTAAAGAAATGTTAGAATTAGGTAATTTTTTTTAGAAATAATTAATTTTATGCATATTTTTCTATATATCTATAAAGTGACATATTGATATATGCATAGTTTCTCTACATAAACATTATGACTAGTAATCTATATAATTTTATATAATTAGAGACTAGCCACAACATCTTTAATTTTGTAAAATTATATATTAAGAGCTTTTGATCACATAAGGTAAATAAACATTAAATTTTGATTAATTATATGTAATATAATAGATTTTATCCCATAGGAATTTTTGTTATATTTAATATGATTAATTAGAATGATGTATTAAATTATTTTTCTTAGTTTGCCCACAAGGATTAAGAAAAGAGATATAATTTAATAGTTTCATCATAAGGACATATAAATTTGTTTGAATAAAAATTTGGCCCACAAGCTATTTTATGTTATTTGATTCATATTTTTGCATGATTTACATTGGTAAACATGTCATATAATATTTTAACTTTAAATTTAGTGACATAAGCATGTTTTAATTTATATAGTTATACAACTTGTGAACTACTCTTATTTTAAATGTGACATTTCTAAATTAAAGGGTGATAATGATAAGGTGTGGAAGGAGAAGATTCTCCTTCATTTAGGCTAGATGGACATTGACTATGTTATCCATATGAGAACCACTTATCGTTACGAGAACTAGGCAATTAGATGATGTTGGTTCTTATGAAAACTAGGAGCGATCTAATTGCCTCTGTGTCATGTTCCTAAAGACTAAGATCGTGGTTGGTATGTGTGGTTCATTGGAATAGGATGATAATGTGCAAGCTTTGATAAAAAGGCAATTGATGAACAATTTGAGTCATCAGACAAGGCTTTGGCTAGTACCTTAATAATGAAATTTTCATCGATGAAGCTCACCAAAATCCATGGTGTGTGTGAGCATATCATGCAAATGAGGGATATAGTGGCTTAGCTAAAAACACTTGAGGTTGACATGTTAGAGTCTTTTTTTATGCACTACATCTTGAACATGCTCCCATAGCAGTATAGACCCTTTAATATTTCTTATAACATACATAGAGAAAAATGTTCAATTAATGAACTAATGATCATGTGTGTACAAGAAGAGGGTAGACTTGCTATGGAAGTAGGAGAGAGTATGCATATGGCTACATAAGGAAAGAATAAGGGGCAAGCCAAAAATAAATGGAAGGGCAAACTACCTACCCAAGTTGATATTAAGAAGGAATCTAGATGCCTTTTCTGCAAGAAGAAAGGGCATATAAAAAAGGATTTTCCTAAATATCAGAAATGGCTTGAAAAGAAAGGTACTCAATTTTTACTTGTTTGCATTGAATCTAATATGGTTGATGTTGGCCATAATACATGGTGAATTGACTCTAGTTCTACAATCCATGTTACTAATTCCTTGTAGGGGGTACAAAACCTAAGGAGACTAATGGGAAGTGACTTGTGCATCTATTTAGGCAACAAGATGCGCGCACATGTGGAGGTAGTCAGAACATTCAAATTAGTTTTAAGTAGTGATTTTGTTTTAGAATTGGAAAAGACATTTTATATTCCAAGTTTTTCAAAGAATTTAATTTTTTTTTCAAGGCTTATATCATTGAGATTTTCCTTTAATTTTTTAGACATTCTATTCAATTTATATTATAGATCTAAACTTATTAGGAATGGTACATTAACGAATGGTCTTTTCAAAATTAGTTTACAACCTGAAACTTCTTATACTTCCATGCATGTTCATGATAGTGTTGGTGTTAAGAGATGTGTTATGAATAAAGAATCCTCTATGGTATGGAATTGTAGATTAGGACATATCTCTATTGAGAGAATAATGAGATTAATAAATGATGGAGTACTTAGTAGCCTAGATTTTACTAACTTTAACACTTGTGTGGATTGCGTAAAGGGAAAGCAAATCAATATGTCAAAGAAAGGTGCCAAGAGGAGTTTAGACATATTAGAGATCATACATATAGATATTTGTAGTCTAGATATGAACACATATGGTCAAAGGTATTTTATTACTTTTATCGATGACTACTCATGATATATGTATCTCTACTTGCTTCATAACAAGAATGAAGCTTTAGATGCCTTTAAGGTATTTAAGGCTAAAGTAGAGAAATAGTGTAGTAAGCAAATAAAGATAGTGAGGTCTAATAGAGGTGGTACATACTATGGTAGATATACTAATGATGGACAAGCATCTAGTCCATTTGCTAAGTTTCTTCAAGAGCATGGGATTGTTACCTAGTACACTATTCCTAGTTCTCCAAACTAAAATGGTGTGGGAAAAATAAGAAACTGAACATTATTAGACATGGTGCAAAGTCTACGTAGTAGCTCCAAGTTTTTTAAGTTCTCATTGTTTGAAGCTCTTAAGATGACTGTGTATATATTAAACTGAGTTCCAACTAAGGCTATCTTAAAGACACCATCTGAATTATGGAAAGGATGGAAACCAAGTTTGCAACATATATGCATTTGGGGATGCCTATTTGAAGTAAGAGTCTATAATCCACAAGAAAAGAAGCTAGACCCAAGGACCACAAGTGGGTATTTTGTTGGATATGCCAAATGATCTAAGGGATACAAATCTTAGTCCATCACATACTCCTAGGTTTGTGAAATCAAAGAATGCTGAATTTCTTAAGAATGACTTGATTAGTGGGAGCAATCAACCTTGGAACACTATTTCAAAGAAAGATCATGTAGGTGTCCAACCCTCTACTTCAAGTGAAAGATTGATTATTGTACACAACATGCCTAGAGCACAAACACATGATGAACAACAATTAATCATTGAAGTTCCACAAACTACTAATCAAGAATTAATAGATCCAACTGAATAACAAATACCATAACCTATTGAACAACTTGTTGAAAATCATGCTCCTCAGGAGAATGATGAACCAACATTAAGAATATCTACTAGAGTGAGGCAATCAATGATTCCTAGTGACTATGTAGTGTATCTAGAAGAGGCGAACTATAACATATGAGCCAAAAATGATCCCAAAACATTTTCATAGGTCATTAGTTATAAGAAATATGACTTGTGGTATGATGCCATGAAAGATGAGATGAACTATATGTCATCTAATGGACTCTGGGATCTTGTCAAGTTGCATGATGGTGTAAAAACTATTGGATACAACTGGGCCTTCAAGACAAAGATAGACTCATTAGACAACATTGAAAGATATAAGGCAAGACTTGTTGCTAAAGGATTCACTTAGAGAAAAGGAACAGATTACACGGAGACCTTTTCTTTTGTATCTAAGAAGGTCTCCCTTCATGTGACTATGGCATTGGTTGCCCATTTTGATTTTGAATTACATTGGATGGATGTGAAAACAACATTCCTCAATGGTGATCTAGAGGAAGAGGTTTATATGAAACAACTTGAACGATTTTTTTCTAGTGGTGCTGAGCAATTGGTAAGCAAGCTTAAGAAATCCATATATGGATTGAAACAAGCCTCTTGTCAATGATATTTAAAATTCCATGATGTCATCACTTCATTTGGTTTTGAAGAGAGCATAATGGATCAATGTATATATCAGAAGGTCAATGGGAGCAAAATTTGTTTCCTTGTCTTATATGTGGATGATATCCTTCTTGTGACCAATGATAATGAATTTCTATACAAGGTGAAGCAATTTCTCTCTAAGAACTTCGACATAAGGATATCGTTGAGGCTTCTTATGTCATTAACATTAAGATCCATAGGGATAGATTTAAATGTATTCTGGGACTGTCATAGGAAACCTATATCAATATAGTTTTAGAGAGGTTTTGGATGAAAGATTGTTCATAGAGTATAACATCCATTGTGAAGGGTGACAAGTTTAATTTGAACCAATGTCCTAGGAATGATTTAGAGAAAAGAAAAATGAGTAACATTCCATATGCTTTATTTATTGGAAGCCTAATGTATGCTCAAGTCTGCACAAGACTTGACATTGCATTTGCTTTGGGAATGTTGGGTAGATATCTAAGTAATCTAGGCATTGACCATTGAAGGGTTGCAAATAAGGTGATGAGGTGCCTTCAAGGTACACAAGATTACATGCTTATGTATAGACAAATTGACAATCTGAAGGTGATTGGCTACTCTAATTCAGACTTTGCTAGCTATGTTACTTCAAGAAAATCAACATCTTGTTATGTTTTTATGCTAGCTAGAGGAGTTGTGCCCTGAATGAGTGGAAAGAAAACCTTGGTTTCTACTTCCACAATGGAGACAGAGTTCGGTTCTTGTTTTGAGGCTACTTCACATGATGTATGGTTGAAGTGTTTTATGTCAGGCCTTGGAATTATAGATTCTATATCTAGGCCATTAAGAATGTTTTATTATAATTCTGCTACTGTCCTTATGGCTAAAAATAATAAGAGTGGCAGTCAAAGTAAACACATCAACATAAAGTACTTAACCATAAGGGAACGTGTTAAGGAAAAGAAAGTGATCATTGATCATATAAGCATTGACTTGATAGCTAATCCTTTAACAAAAGAAATGCGACCAAAGTCATTTAAGGATCATATAGTTCAGATTGGACTTGATTCCATAATGTAACTTGTATGTACAACTTTACAATCTTAATGAAACTCTTATTCAATTTTGATGTTTTCTCATATTCAGTTTGTGCATATAGTTATTAGAGAAAATTCACATATGCTATGACCTAGAATGAACATTAGGTTTATTCATAAAGATTAGTTACCATATAAGGAATTAAGTTTAAGAGATAATACATTGTAATACATGGAAGATAATACTCACATTCAGAGGAACTATCGCCATGATTCATGTATTCATCTCTTGAAATTTGGGTTTGATGGATATTAATTTAAATATGGAGACCAACTGAGAGAATGTAACTGTTATGGAAAAACCAATGATTTGTAACAGTTCCATTAAGGTGACCATTATGGGAAAACCAACGATTTATAATGGTTCTATAAAAATGACCATTACGGGAAAATCAACGGTTTGTAATGATTACCACAAGAGTTGTTTCATATTTGCCATTTAAACCGAAAGTTTGGTAATTGCCATTTTTTTAGCTTAAAAAATGTTCTTGATGGTAGAATAAAGGCATTGAAAGAAATCATGATAGTGTTACAGTTTTGGTCCCTATCACAAATGTTTAGAGTCTACATACACCATTGTTGTTGAGTATCGATGTGATAGAAGAATCAGAACACTCACAACAAAAAGTTCACACAAAGGCATTAATGGCTGGAGGTCACTTTTGATTTATTTTCGCATCTTTGATTTCTTATGCAATTCGGTTATTGTGCCATTTGGCCAATGTTTTCTACACAATTTTTTCCAACACCTTATTCCCAAATGTATAAGCATATCAAGATAAGTTTTTTGCAAGACCTTTCTTTAATTTTCACTTGATAAAGAATTCAAATGCATGTCATAACATTACAACCAATAAAACTTATATAACATTTGCAAAATTTGTGCTCATATTTCTATTGTTCAAGAATCTACCAATGTCATACAATTTCACTTTGAGTTTTAGTGTGAAAAAAAAATATTGCCAACACAACTACCGATGCTCTTTTTGCAAGGATAAGATGCAAGCAAATACAGTGAAATGCTCAATGAAATTACAAGTTTTAAGTAGCAAGGTTTTTTGTGCAAAGACATAATGTTAACTATAACTATTTTCATTAATCTTGGTCTATCAGGTTTCACTAACATTG